>JAJLVM010000005.1:0-66562 GCA_030570285.1 Pichia norvegensis
GTGTGTGCTGTAGTTTACATATCTATATATATGTGAAACAAAGAGAGATCTATAAAGTCAGTTTAAACTTGATGCAGGAAAGTTTCATATGCTTATGTGGAAAGGAAAAATATATAGATAACATGTTAGTAGTCATCATCGCCATCATCCTCATCTTCAGCATCGTCTTCATCATAAGAATCTTCATCATCGTCGTAGTAATTGTCTTCCCACCAACCATCATCATTATCATCATCTTCAGTTTTCGTTGTGACAGTAGTCAATTCTTCAAAGGTAGGTAATACTACTCCTTCTGGCATTCTTTCTTTACTTCTTTGAACATCAGTTTTCACTTTCTCTATATAAGCATCTTTCTTCTTCTTGTATGTGATACTCGCTTCAACATTAGCAGGGGAACTTATATTTGGATCTTCAAGTAGACTTAGTATACTTAGCAGCACACTTTCAACATTTTGTGCAGGAGACCAAGTTATAGATGATGGTTCATCAGATCCTTCATTATCAGCTGTATGAAGTATAGAAATGCAAAGACGTCCATCCATATAAACATTTGGATGATATATAGCAGGGGTAAATTTAAATGATGGTGGCGAATATGGATAGTTTGTTGGGAACTTAAGTTGTCCCTTTAAATAAGCACCATTGTATAAGCTTCCAGGATCAACAACAATCAGGTATACTGTCCATAAATAGATATTTTCTTCAGAAACTTCAACGTGGACTTGCTTGAGACCTGTCTTTGGATGTGATATTGCCTTGTACTCTTTCCATAAGATTTTGGAAGCTGACATATTTTTCTATAAAATAAACTATTCTTATAGTAAAGAGGCAAGTATTCTTTTGCAAAGTGAAATGCGAATGAAAATGAAATCTGTTGAAGATATAAAGAAAATGTAAATAGTGCATCAATTTTTGTGAGCCATTTGATTTTCTTTAGTTTAGGTCAGGGATCGTATCGGATTTTACAGGCAGTAAGTAATAAACGAATCATCTGGTAGAGTTCGATATTATGTACAGGATATATATATATAATTTATATAGAATGATTTGATATTTATTCTTCACTAGATAGTACAGTTTCAACAGCTTCTTGATTAAATGTGTCCACTTCTTTTTCTTTGTCATCTTCATCTTCCTTCTCAGCATCTGGCGTGATTCCTAAAAGTCTAGCCTTTTCTTCTAATCTTTTCCTCTTATCTATTCTTTCTTGTCTGATTCTGGCAAGCTCTGCTTGAATTTCATGTGGTTCCTTTGGAATTTTGTTTAAAGTATCAGGATCAGGCCAGTAACCAGGGACATTGAATTTACGATCGGTATCGATACCAACGTAATACATAATTGTAATTGGAGTCATTAAATAAAATGTGAATTTAGCAAGTTCAAACTGTGAACGAGTAAGTTTAGGTAATCTGCGAAACATAGCCGTTGTTGTTGTATTGTAGTGATATTAGTACTTATAAGTGGTGAAGTTGCAGAAGGTTGAAGATAGCGTCCTGTCATGACCGCGGCATTTGGAAAAGTCCTTTCACAATTTGGCTCAAAAAAAAAAAGAGTACTTTACAAACTTTTCATTCAGTGCATCTTTCTCTGAGGTAATAGATCAAACACTTGGAATTAATCATCGATTGGTTTGATTATGTCTAAACTCTTACAAATTTGCACACATTCTGGCTCATTTCATGCAGATGAAGCTCTTGCAGTTTATATGTTACGTCTTCTTCCAAGATATAGATTCGCATCTTTAGTTCGTTCAAGAAATCCTACAGACTGGGAAGCATCTGACATTGTTGTTGACGTTTCAGGTAAATATGACGGTGAAAAGTATTTTGACCATCATCAAAGAGAGTTCAATACTACTTTCAATGAAAAATATTTAACTAAACTTTCATCTGCTGGTTTGGTGTATAAACATTTTGGTCGTGAAATCATCTCTACTGTGATTTCATTAAATGAAACAATTCCTGAAGAGAAAACTAAGATTGATTATTTGTACGATAAAATCTACTCTGATTTCATTGAAGCTGTTGATGCTAATGACAACGGTATCGACATGTACGAAAATAAAGATACTCTCACACCTCGTTTCAAGGATAAAAATTTTACAATTGCTGGTATGGTTTCAAACTTGAATCCAAGTTGGGAGTCTGATGCAACTGACCATGACTTTGATAGACAATTTGAAATTGCATCTAAACTTATTGGTGATGCATTTTTCAATTACCTCACATACATGGGTAATTCATTCCTTAAAGCTAAACAATACGTAATTGATGCATTTGCAAATCGTTTTGATGTTCACGAAAGTGGTAAGATTCTCATTCTTGAAAGATTCATTCCTTGGAAAGAGCATTTGTTTACTGTGGAGAAGGAGCAAAACGCCGAAGGTGAAATCTTATACGTTCTCTTCCCAGACACCACCAATAACTGGAGAATTGCAGCTGTACCAGTGAACTCCTCCAGTTTTGATTCCAGAAAGAAGCTCCCTGAACCATGGAGAGGTCTTAGAGACGATGCACTTTCTGATGCGGCTGGAATTCCTGGATGTGTTTTCATCCATGCAGCGGGCTTTATTGGTGGAGCAAAGACCAAGGAAGCAGTGTTGGATCTAGCCAAGAAGTCATTGTAGACACGCCTAGCCTACTGCCTACTGCCTACTGCCTACTGCCCACAGCAGAGCAGAGCAGAGCAGAACAGAGCAGCAGTATATGTAACATATAGCCGTCAACCGTATTATTCTTCACTAGCAAACCGTTATTATCGTTTTTCTCGCGCTAAGCGCTGCGGCGCCCGTTGGCTTTGCCCCAATCTCTTCTCGTCTGCATGATTTTTGCGCAAATGGGCGTACTACTGCGCTTTTGTCCATTCAACATCCAGGAACACGCTTTTTAAAACAAGCTGCCATAACAATTGCTCTCTTTCTTGCACAATAGCTGTCTGCTCCTATCGATTGATTGAAGATTAGAGATTACCTTTACTTTCATTATATTCTTTCGCCAACTTGCAATTGTCTTTTTTTATCTACCCTTATATCTTTCTTTCCTTAATCTCAAACTATTACGATCTTTCAATTGACCCAGGAACCAGCTTGAATACTGTTTTTTTTCTTGCTTTATTTATATTTGATTAGTTGTGAATACTAAATTATATCAATTATGAAGAAATTTCTCAAGAAAGCTATAAAAGATGACAAAAACAAAGACGATGGTGGGGATCAAAGAAAACGTATTTCGTCCATGAATTCACAGGTGGTTTCTTCTCTTGCAAATAGATCTCCATTGTCGTTGTCTGCAGCTCAATCATCACCTATTTCGACTACTACGTCATCTTTAGCTTCTAATCGCAGGCCTCAGCATATGCAATCATTAGACGATTTGAGATCACCTGTTAGATCTAGACAGTCTTTAGATCAACAACGTTTTGAGCCTTTACATTTTCAATCAAGTGGCGTTTCAAATAATTCAGTCAATGATTTACAGCAACCTTCAAACTTGAATCGTTCTGCAATGATTTTCGAAAATAGTTCATTTACCGAATCCGAAATGGACAATTCCATCAATAGAGATACCACAATTATCGTTGAGAATGATAATGATACAGATAATGGAGATAATACTCAGACATATGCAGATGAAAATACTGTCAATATGTCAACAGATCGTGTTCTTGATGAAACAGCAGATCAATTGGCCGACCTATCAGTTCCTTCTAACGCCCAAAACTCTTTACAACATAGAAGGGGTTCTCAATCATCAGCAATGACATCATCTACAAATGTTTCTTTTAGTTCTTATCAATCCGAAATTAAAAGAACATTTCCTACAAAGAATAGAATGCCAATGAAAAATAGAACTAGTTTTTCCCTCAGACATAGCACATCTGCCTCTAACGTTTCATCATCTGCATCATCATCCAATTTATCTTCCTCAATCCAAAAATTAGTTAAACCTGAATGGGATTCGTTAGTGCTAAGAACTGGTTGGATAAACAAAATCATAGATCAACAGGAATCAAGATTATATAAACTGGAATTGAAAGGTTCAGTCCTCAATATCTACAAAATTCCAAGTGAATTTAGTTATGCTAAAAACTTGATAGTAGAATCTTCTTCAAATTTAGATAATGCTTCTACAGTTAATACCATTATGCAAAATGACTATATAAAAAGTACTTCTGATTTTGCAGGAGTCCCAGTTTCACCGATTGATGATTCTTATATTCACACCACTGAATCTATTTTAGATGAACAAACAGAAGATGTAAAAAAACAAGACAAACCTTTAATTTCTCATAGTGAATCTACTTTATTTTCTGATATTATTGAGAAATTCGAATCGTCTAGGTCAGACACCGTTTTACAAACTTCACATACCAAAACAACTGATCAGCTTCCAAACATGGAGAATGCGAAAAGTTCATTCAAAGCAAAGATGCACTCTCACGAACTATCATACCAATCACCATCCTGCCCACATCCTGAACTAAAGATTGATTTAATGACAGGTTCTGTTTTAGATGGCTCATTGGAAGCAATCTGTCATACAGTGCTTTTCTTTCCTTCAGAATCAATTGCTATTAAACTTGTTAATGCATTACCAATGATTGCTGATTTAAACGATGTACTTATTACTTTTACTCAATATTTTGACTTGTTCACCAATGCTTCTCTTTTAAAAGAAAAATCTCTGAAACTATCCGATTTAGAAAATGCTGTTCTTTACGCTCGTATTCAATTATTTATTGAAACTGCAATCTCTAATTTTAAAGGTGCGTTTTTGGCCGATAACATTTACACCTCATTGGTCAAACTTTTGAACCTTGTCAAGAAAAGAAACCCTGATAAAATTGCTGATGATATTTTTAATAACTTTACATCGATCCTGGATTCTACTAGAATCTCCCTCATAAAATTGACATCCTTTGAAATTCAAACAATTGACCCAATTGAACCAATATGCAAATCACAGTTAGATCTATTATCCGCCGAAGAATTTCTCGAACTAGATGTTGACTCATTTGTTCATGAAATTCATGCAATTGATTCTCATTTTATGAAGTATTGGAACCCTAAAGATGATAGGTCTGTTGTTTTCACTTCTCAAGAATTGATTGAAGCTTCATTTAAATACTGGCGTTTTAACCCACTTTACTTCTTCCCTCAATTCAATACACACTATTTGGGTAGATTGTTAGCTTTCCATCTTTTTGAAGACAGATTTGTAAGCTCACCTAAAATGCGGGCTCAGTTGTTAATGAAATGGATCCAAGTAGGTGAAAAGTTGCAACATCAAGGGGATACTTGTGCATGGTTGGGAATTGCAATTGTTGTTTGCTCTCAACCAATTTTAAGATTGAATGAAACTTGGAGCCATGTTGGTAATGAAGAAATTTCCATAATTAGGAAAACATGGGCACCTTGTGTATTCGAAATTAGGAAGCAAGAAATGTTTTCATCTGATATTAAAGACATTGACTCAGAAACTGAAGACAAAGCAAGAATTATTGCTTCAAATAAAATTGGTGAAGTTTATGCTAAAGAGGATTCTGTTCCATTTTTTGGTGAAATTTTCACAAATGAACAGCTTGTTAAACTTTCAGAAAGTAACGAACATATAAATACTGTTAAAACAGTTAGTTCATATCTTGATTACATTAATTGGAATTTGAGTGAATGGGAATCATTTTATTCCGGTACTCAAAACTCTTCAGATGTTAAACCTCAATATGCTTTCGATAGTTCTAATCCAGAAATAATTTCTGGAAGTAAAGATGATATAATTCTTAACGTCATAAAAAATGCCATTCTTTTCAACACATCTAACGGTCCATTTAATCTTTCACAAATTATGAAAATGTCTGTTGCTTGTGAACCTCCATATATTGGCAAATTAGCACCATTTCACAAAGTCTCAAGAAGTCCATTATTTTTGGGTTCTTATGCTTCTATCCTATTTCCAGAAGTTTTACCATATTATGAAATTTACGATAAAGCTGAATTGATTGGAGCAATTGGCGGCGGTAATGTGGTCAACTTGAAAGAACTGAAACACAAAAATAGAAATGTCTTTCTGAAAAGAATAAGAGACTTATTCAACGAAGGAAATGAAGAATTTGGTTTAATTGATGGATCAATTGTTTTTAAAACACTCGAATCATTGGAAGATAATAACGAAAACAAGACCGAAGAGTCTGTTAAGTCACGTCCATCAAGTATACTGTTTGAAAATCCAGACCGTGCTCTCAAGCACACAAGCACTTTATCATCTAACGGTTTCAACCTTGATGACTACATTACTTCATATCAAGCATACTTGAAAGATGCAATTACCATGCAATCTTCTGCCTTACA
This sequence comes from Pichia norvegensis, assembly GCA_030570285.1. Taxonomy (NCBI): domain Eukaryota; kingdom Fungi; phylum Ascomycota; class Pichiomycetes; order Pichiales; family Pichiaceae; genus Pichia; species Pichia norvegensis. Next base: position 6,347 of record JAJLVM010000005.1, read on the forward strand.
AAACGAGAAAAACTCTTCAGGTGTAACCAATACTGACTCGACAAATAGAGAAATCAAAATTATAACCACAGCTGCTACTCCTGACAGATTGGTTGATTTGCTTGTTTTAACTGCCTCCGTATTTGGAACCCATATTAAGATTGAGGACATAAAAAATTATTCAGAGAAGGCTGAAACAGATGGTCCCGTTTTGTTAAGAATGGATGACCTTGGATTCACCAATGTATTTTTTGCAACTTACAGAATGTTTTTCACCACAAAACAATTGATAGATGCGCTTCATAAAAGATTTGATGGTTCTAAGAGTGCAGCGTTATCCATCGTTAACTTTATCAACAGTGAGAAGTTTAATTTAGATGATAAAAGTACTATGGAATTCCCTCAATGGAACTCCGATGTCAAAGATGATGATGAAACATGGTCTAAAATTAATTGGAAGTTTGTTGCTCAAATTCAACTTGGTGTTATTGAATCTACACTGGTTTTAATTTCTGAGTATTTTGCTCATTTTATGGATGATTTGGAGACTAAATCTGATTTTGACACTTTCTTGGAAATGATTGATATTTGTATCATATTTGAATGGCCTAGAATCATCAAGTGGTTAGAGCAACATACTTCCAGTGAAAATGTTGCTGAAATTATTGATGTTTTTAAATCATTACAAGGTGCATATAAACAAGTCAGAAATACTTGCATTAGAAAATCGTACACTCCACAAATTGAACCTGTTGAAATAGAATTTACTGAAAAATTGAAAGAAATTCCTGACAATATGCGATTACCACAATCAACAGATATTGATAAGATTGTTAAATTTGTAAATAACTTGGATATCACCATCAACTCTGTTGTTGGAAAAATCAGGCCAAATGATTGGATCAATACTTTTGAAATTCTGCAGCTTTTGATAACAGATCCACTTGCAATGTTTAATTATAATTATCAAGATGCAACTACCCATCATGGTTTAATTAGAATATCAAACATTTATGACTGGATTATGACTTTGAATGATGGTAAAACATTTGGTTCCTCGAATGAAAAAATTATTGATGCTTTACCACCAAATGTTAGAACTGCTCTCAAGCTTTACTCTAGGGTTAAACATTATATGTTAATGCAGATTGTTGATTTGAAACTGAATATTGATGAAAGAATTGATGTTATGTGTACCCTTCTCAAAGTTATCAAAATCTGTCGGTTGAGAATGAAGAATGTAAAGTTATTTGACGAAGAAGATGACGGAAAATCACCATTTATTCCAAGCTTTATTGAATCAGTAGCTGAAAATACAGTTCTTTCACCAGAGTCAAGATTTTTTTCATATGCGTGGAAACAAGCTGTATCTGTATGGAAGCCGGATCAAGTAGATGATATCTATTTGAATAGACTTGAAAACCTTTTACCTGAGTTTAGTGATTATGAAATTAACTCTGTCAAGGGTAACACCTTTTTAACTATTTGTCCGGGTTGGATCATTGGAAGGTTGGCTGAAATTGCATGCTTTGTTCCTAATATGAGCGTTGAGAATAATGGCCTTATCAACTTTGATAAGAATAGGTTTATCTACAACTGTGTTTTTAAAGTGGATAAACTTCAGAAGAAACCAACTGATACTTCACTGTCTCCATATCTAACAGACTTTTCATTTTTGTTTGAACTTGGCAATAATCTACCTTCTATGAAGTCAATTTATGATTTCTCTTCTGAAGAACTTCACAAAGAAAAGCTTTCAAGGTGTCGTATTTTTGATGATCATATTCAAGACCAAATTCAATTGCTGAAACTTGAAGAACAAAAGAGAGCTCTTCTAATGAGACAGCGTGAAAATCAAACAAAACCTCATTTTAGACCTGCCAGTACTATAGAACCGATTACTGAGGATTCCACTATAGCATCAAATACTAGCATTGCACCTTCTGATCAGTCATCAGTTGTTGATCCTACCAAAACTTCATCGAACTCTGGAAGATTATCACTGCAACGAACACAAACAGGATCATCTACTGTCAATACACAGAATTCATACAACAGCCGATTTAAATTTGGATTTCTCAAGTCACGTTTGTCGCTTAACATCAATAATAATGGACAGGCAAATCAGGAGAGGAGGTCTATTAGTATAGATGAGTTACCAACTGCTGATAGTGTTTCAATTAAACATAAACCAAGCTATAGCTTTAATTTGAAGGATGTTTCTGTTTTTCCAACTTATCGTACGCCTAATAGCTTTACCGTTGATCTGAATTCTGGTCACAGTGGTGAATACACTTTCCAAACCGCTACCGAAAATGAAGTTGCAGACTGGATTTACGAGATAACATATGCCAAGAAACACTGGTTTTACTCCAAGTCATTCAACAAACAATTTTACAGCAATAACTCGAAATTGACTTTTGGTGCACCACTTGCATTTGTTTGTCAGAGAGATAATGCGCCAGTACCTAACATTATTGAAAAGGTGCTATCTGAAATTGAGCTGCGTGGTCTTGAAGAGGTTGGTATTTATCGTAAGAGTGCATCACACTCTGTCGTCCAGCAAATAAAGGATATGGTGAATAAATCAGGCGATTTTAACATGGAGAATCCTCTTGTGTTTGATGTCCACAACTTGACCGGTTTGGTGAAAGGATATTTAAGAGATTTGCCCGACTCATTGATTCCAGATGATCTTGTTGACGAGATTGTTGGTGTTCGTGAGATTGCGAAGAATGATTCCAGATTTGCGGTTTACAAAAACATCCTGTCAAAGCTTCCTGTGTATAACTACAACTTTATTGAAAGATTGACAAGACATATGAAATTGATTGAAGAATATAAATCCCAGAATAAGATGACTAGTTATAACTTAGCTACTATCATGGGTGGAAGTATGGTAGAATGTGGTAAGCCGGAAACTCTGAAGAAGGCATTTGGTTTAATGAACTTTGTTTGTGAAGACTGGATTTTACATTATGATCTTATTTTCTTATAAACTGCATAGGATTCCTTGATGATTTTTCAAGCCTATATTTGTATAATGTATTTAGAGAACTTTATAGTTTCAATAATTTTTGCTTTTCCTTAAACATGTACCGAAAAATCGTTATCAATTTTAATTTTTCACAATCTGCGAAAATCAGCGATATATCAACAATAAAGCTGTTATCAACGCTTTGTTGTATGATTATCTGACAGTACAAACAATAAAAAGGTTTATTATAATAAAATGGTAAAAATACATGATGTCGATACTTCTGCTACACCGGATCTGGTAATTGAGTGTAAAAGAAGTTATTCTGGATTTGAGAAATATGGTGTTGCCATGAATGTTGACCATTTAAAGGATTCTGTGTCCATTAACGATGCCAACCAAGGATCTGCAATTAAACTGATTAAAGTTGCACCTTGCACAAACTTGTATGATAATGCGCCATCACAGCATCCAGCTACCACAAATTGGAATATTTTTAGATCCTGTGTGATACCAGAGAAATGGAAAGTCAATGATACTGAAGCGGTGTATAACTTAACTGTTTTAGAAAAGCATCCATACACAACACAGACATTTGTTCCTATGGGTAGATCAGCGGAGGAAGATGCTTATATTGTTAATGTTGCACCGGATAAAGATGGTTTACCTGATTATGAAAAAGTTGAATCATACGTATTTAAGGGTAATACCGCAGTCACATATAATGTGAATACATGGCATAGTCCGATGGTCGTACTAGATAAAACTACAGACTTTTGTGTTGTTACTAATGAAAATGATATCCCGGAAGAGAATTGCGTTGAAGTTTTCTACAAACCTGGTATCGATATTCGCATCTCTAGAATCGATTAAAGTTACATAAAGATACAGAATAGAACCCATCAAAGTTATTTAAATCAAGCATCGACTTCCATTGCTTCAGATTGAGTAGCTTCTGCATTAGTATTATCATCGCCTCCAGCAGCGTTATCATTATCATCATCTTCATCGTCGTCGTCTTCATCCTCTTGTAACCCTGTACTTCTAGCATTAGTTAATGTATCTAACAAACTTAACCACTGTTCTACATCAGCATCATCGTAAATCTTAAAGTCTTCATCTTTACCCACAATGGCAACAGTTGTATTTTCCATGGTCAATTCCTTATCTTGAGCTAAAGTATCTCTTAACGCAATCAATGCATGTTCTATAAGCTTTTCCTTTGATGCATTTGGAAATTCTTCAAAGTTTCTCTCTAAATAAGTTTTAGCAGCCTGCGACCTAGCACCAATAGCGGCACCTGCATATTCCAGTACCGATCCAGATGGTAAGAACTCAAATAAATGAGCTCCAGATTCATCGTATCCTGCAACTAGTAATCCGACACCATAAGGTCTACCACCTGCGGATTGAGTATTTTCTTGTGCCTTATCAGCAATTGAAAATACAGCTTTAGAAATACTTAATGGTCTATTGTAGATCATTTTAGAGGACATTGCTTGCTGACGTAAAAAGTTAGATAGAATTCTTGCATCCGGTGCCAATCCAGCCAAAGCCACACCCATATGATCATCTACTTTGATCACTTTCTTTTGATAAGATCCTAATTCTTCAGCGTTTCTCTTCAATGCAGCAAGGACAACGTGTGTTTTACTCACTAAACCAACAGCTGCGGATCCTTGTTTAATGGCTTCTATAGCATATTCAACTTGAAAAATACGTCCTGTTGGCGAGAACGTAGTTGCATCATTATCATAGTTATTTCTAAACATCGCTGTATATCCTGTTGTTGAATGTGTAGCCTTTCTGACAGAGCTGATTTGCCTTCCACAGACGTGTAGAGAAATCTTCCCAATCAAGCCTTCTCACGAGAAACTGAAATTGGGTGGCTCGCGCAATTGAAAGGCGATTTGATCCCCTACTAGTAAAATGCGGTTACAAAGTGTAGTTCTTGATAACAATTGTGTTCACATAGGACAATGCCGGTGACTATTAATCCTCTCAGCAAGATTATAGGTCTCAGTGGAATGCTAGCACTGGGATTTCTCCTTTTGGTCTTATCAACTGCACTTTATGGGTCTTGGATGCCAATACTAGATGGTTTTATATTCGGAATAGCGCATCTACCTTATCTAATAACAAACGGTGTACATTCAGAATATGAAACAGGATTTGGTGATATATCGGAAACTCTATCTACCAATGCAGGTGATTTTGGAAAGTGGTTTTCTAGTTTCTTGTTGATGAGTGGTATTGCGCTCCCAATTACCTTGGCAAGAAGCCATATCTTGACAAATGTTGCTGCATTACTTTCAATAACCGGCGGACTTTCCATATATACTACTATTGTCATTTTTACATCATTTTTTGATGGATTCAAGAACTCAGACGATCCTTTTTCAATGTAGAAGTAATTTTATAGTTTTGAAATTTTGAACAATATGCTACAATCTTAGTTTTCAGAAAAAAACCTCGATACAAACATTCGCATCGCAATCGCTTGATAATATGCGCAAACTAAATTGATAAGTTTCAATCTATTGTTGAATCGTCACAGATACCGAACCTGAAATGACCTCAAGGACTAAAAAAGTCAGTAGCAAATCATTTGTCGGACTTGGTTCAAGATCTAAAACAGGTTGTACTGAATGTCGCAAACGAAAGAAGAAATGTGATGAAGTTCACCCAGTCTGTGGTATTTGTCAAAAACATAAAACACAATGTAAGTGGACAAACAAAATCAAACAGAAGTATGATTTTGATTACGCTTCAATGATTGATTCACAGAAGCAGTTAAAGATGGCGAAATCTCAAGAACTTAAACAATTAAATTCAAATAGAAAAATGAAAAAGGCTGCAATCATAACCCAGTTAGAAAACCCTAAAACATTTGCAAATAAAATTCTAGTTCATAAGGAACGAATAAGCCAAGAAACAATTTACAGGAAAGTTAAAAAAGATGATAGTGATATTGAAAGAGCTATTGATGATATTATGGATGATAAGAATAAAATGAATGATTTTATTTTCAGAGTTGTTGAACACATAAAATCACCTGCTTTCAATCCAACATCAAACATTCTTGATTTATCATTGTCATCTGTAGTGAAACATGCACAGTTGGTGTTGTCTAAAAAGAGTCCTGGTGAAACAAGCTTGCAAGGAATGTCTCTCAATTCACCATTTTCTCCATCGCAGTTTATACAACATGAAGATTATAATATCGATGATGCAATTCAACCTAGTTCATTAGTTTCACAGAAAATTACAGAAATTGAAAGAGATAGAATTGAAAATGATCAATTGAATAAATCAGACTATGATGATAGTTCCAGTAAAGCAGATGAGTTAGATATATACGCACCAATGGACGAATCGCAATTACTAGAAAACATTTACATTTCAGATTCTGATTTAATTAAAGTGTTTGAATCGAAGGAATTACATCCATATTTACGCCCAACAGTTCATTTGCTTTTAAGCAGAAACAATGCATTAAAATTAATAAGTCCTTCATCTCCGATATTAAGGCAACTAGATGCTACAGGAAGAATGTTTCTTGAAAACTATGTCACCAATTTAGCTATGAGTCAGTTGGATATAGGGAACGACCAATTTTTCCTCCACCATGCTCTCAGTCAAGCATCAGAAGACCCTGCAATTTTGTATTGTTTAGTCGCATGGGGAGGGATGTTTTTAGTTGGACGAAATAATCAAGAAGCTAATAAATATACTAATAAGGGTTTCAAACTTATTGAAGAAAAAAAGGAGAAGTTGAGTTTAACTTTTTCAGGTTTTGATAATCAAGAAAATCTGAAGCTATTATTGTTTTATGGATTATTTCAGTGCGCAGAAATATCATGTGGAGACGTCAACAACTGGTTTCAAATGTTACTGCAATCGAAAGATTTGTTGAAAAAGTATGGCGGTCTCAGACAATTTATACAAGCTAATAAAAATAGCAAAGTTGCCAAGTGGATTATAAGCAATGTCTTTTATCATGATGTCTTATGCACACGTGCATTAGATTATGGTACAGTCATACCTATTAGTGAGTACAAAGATGTTTTTGATGATCCATCATATCTTGAAGACAACGATTATGGACTTGATCCGTTTTATGGTCTTTCTCAAAATCTCTATTTGATTCTTGGTGAAGTAGCCAATAGCAGGAGATTGATGAAAAATTCCGTGTTACCTTTAAACTTTGAATTCGATAATGGTATATCGAATAAAATGGCTGAGAGTAAACACAAACAAACTGAAGAATCTTGGTTCCAAATTTTTGATTGGCAAATTATGAATTGCAAACCACCGCCAGAAAAAGTGGAAATTCTTACAAAGAACAGCTCAGATTGGAAACTTTGGGAGCACCATTTGACATGGTATGAATTAACACAGATAAGTTTAAGAATATACATTCGAATTAATTTTAAAGAGATGGAGTTTGATGATTCAAAGATTCAGCAGTTAAGAGAAAAGGGTATGAAGCTTTTTGATGTTTTAATTGGTACAAAATTGCAAACTTTGTTAGGACTTGCACTTTTAATGTTAGGTGTAACTTCTGTTACAAAGAAGTCTCGTGATGAGATGGAAAGGATGTACAATCGCTTTTTAAGTAATTACGAGATTCTTAATGTCAGGGTATGCTGGGAGATTATTCAACTTATCTGGAGTAAATACGATAAAAGAGTTGAAAAAGGTGAAAGTCATTATATTGATTGGCCGGAAGTTGTAAATGCAATGGGCTGGAACTGTTGCTTTACATAAACTATGTAGATCTTAGATGTGTATTATATACAAGAATTGAGGTTTTTACTAAGAATCTTTTTTCACAGTTTCGCCATTTTCGCCAATTTCAACACCTTCTTCATTCTGATAAAGATATCTTGTACCTTGCATTAGTTCATGTAATTGTATGATTTGATCATCTGACATCTTTTCCAGCATATTGTCTTCCAAATGATATTGTTTCCAATCTTGTTCAGTGTTCTGCAATACCATTTCAAGATATTTTTGCCACGATGTCAAGAATCCAACAATTTGAAACGGGTCGTCAATATTCTTATGTGCTCTAAACTCTGCTTTCACATACATATCACCTAGACTACGTTGATCATAAGGTAATCGTCTATGTGCTCTCAAAATAGCTCTATATAGTGGTAGTGGGGGGAGTAGTGGGTTAGCTTTGTTCTTTGGTTGTTTCATGGTTACCTTGAATGGTATCTTGGATGTGTTTAGCACTCTTAAAGAAACTCTCATTATAATAGTAATGCAAATGCTTGGCGTTGTTTGTTTTAGAGCTTCCAAACAAACGAAGTACCCCGGAATCTGATTAGAAATATTAATGTAGCGATTTGCCAAGATGATGTTCAAGGGTGTGTGTGTGTGAGAAGCGCTTATTTGAGCGAGATTGTTGACGCACTAGACAATAATTAATTCTGCGCATAATCTGTCGTAAAAGCATTACAAGATTACAATTAGTCGATAAAATTTGCTTTATATATCTTGAAGCAAGAAATCTTTTAACTAATTTCAAACAAAAAAATGTTCAACTACACATTATTGAGTCTCTTTCAGGCTATCGGTGCAAAGCAATAAATGATGGCTAATCCGAGTAGATCAATGTATACTTTTGCAGATTAAGTACGAATATATGTGCTCCATAATAATTGTAAAAATAATAACAAAAGTTGTCGGGTATAGAGTGATTTTTGCCGTCACTTGTTCATTATGAAGTTCATTACTTATGACAAATTTTATGTTGTATTTGAAAAATTAGATTTGTACTTAGTATTTTTTAATTAAAACTCCATTAACTGCTATTTTAACATCTTAAGGGATCTAAGTGTTTTATATATATATTAATTTGAAACTTTTGAAAAAGAATTAAAAAACTGTTTTTTAAAATTTTTTTTGAAAACAAAAAGCAGGTTGGTCAAAAATAATTATGCGTTGTTTTATAATTTCGTAATTTGGTTATAAATATGGTAGATTATTTGAAATGGGTTGAATACTGAATGTCCTTTATACATCAGGGTAAACTATCGAATATCTTAATAAATAAACCAAATAACATACTTTGTTAAGTTATACAACTTGAAAACTTTTCAAGTAACTACAGCCTAGGACAACTTCTGGCCAAATATTTAGATTAATTGGTTGAGCTGTGTGTAACTTCTCATCAAAATCAAGTGAAAAAAAAGTGAATTAAAAGCCGATATATTTAAAAGTTTATAATCTTCCTGAATTAACAAAATTATAAAATGCCAAGTGAATTAAAAAAAGTGAACGAGTGCTGAAAATAATAAGAAGTGTTTTCACAATATTTTAAAATCACACTGCATTTAAAGCATATTTCCCAATATTGGTATTATCAGGAATAACATGCAATTCAACCAAACTAGATTCAGGTGTATTAGGAAGAGAAGAAACAGAAGAAGAAGAGCTTGGCGTTGAAACTAGTTGTGGTATTCCTAAATCATTATATGCATAAGATTTTGGATTAGAATCGTCATCTACTTTTTCCTTTATTCTTTTAGAGTGTCTTTTCAAAACGTAATTGTAAAATATCGTATAACATAGCAGAAGAAACAATATTGAAGCTGCTATAATTAGAACAGGTAAAAATGATTCAAAGGATCTCTTTTCTGGTCCCCCCAGTACCGTGTTACTATCAACACTTTTCAGATCAACCAGTTTGTAATCAAATGTTCCTAATCCTACTTTTTTGATAGAGTGAAAAGAATCCTGATCGGAAGTTAAAACGTTGCCAAGATCTTTGCTGTTTCTGAATGCATGTTCTTTCATCAGTATACTGTCTTGTTCGGGTTGTGGAATTGCCATTATAAAATTGTGTTTTCTTTGTAATTGTTACTATAAAAAAATGATGATATAGGTAGCGTTGGTGAATGAAAACGCTTGGTATTTGTACGTGATAATGGTTTGATTGCTGGAGACATAAATCTCGTCTAGAGATCGTCTTAGAGTTGCTGCGAAAAAGTTGCAATTCGAGCCGTTCGCAAGCGAAATAAGTTTAAAATTGCCTATTTGAGGCAAACACCCGTTGCAAAGGCTAGACATTTCTTTTTTTCTACAGACAAAAATCTTAGTTTTCTTTTCTTTTTCATCTCGGTAATATGGAAAATGTATTATTTCCTAAAAAAATCTATTTTGTTAGGCTAAACGAATAGTGTATATGACTTTATATAGAAGCAAAGAAGTACAAAGATTTGACTAAAACATTGAGTGAGTGATAAAAATGAAATTACCTGTTTATTGTTGTGCACATTGAACACCTGGATGACCACCTTCATCATCATCATCATCATCATCGTAATAGCCACGATTAGAAGATTTAGTTTGATGCTTAGATGGGTCAAATTCATCAAGAGTACAAGAGTCATCGACTTCAGCACCCTTTGGAATCTTGAGTTCTGGTCTCTTTGGTAAAATATCTTCTAATTTCTTTAATTTGTCTTCTGAAGCAAAACCTGGAGGTGGGAATTCAACATCAAACTTAATAATTAAGTTACCATAACCACCATGTCTTGGAATTGGCATACCTTTACCTGTAACAACTCTGGTAGTTCCTGGTGCAATAACTTCACCTGGTAAAATACTCAGTTTTAACCATTCACCAGAGATATGTTGGAAGGCAACATCACCACCAGCTAAAGCTGTCAAAAGGTCAATCTTTTGTTCATGGTATAAATCGTCACCTTTTCTAGTATATGATGGATGAGGCTTTTCATCAATGATAAAGACAACATCACCAGGAATAATATCTGGTCCTTGATCACCTTCACCTCTGAAAGTAACCTTTTCACCTGCTTTCATACCTGGAACAACATTGACTTCTAAAATCTTTCTTTCAGATGCAACCTTCTTACCATTACATTGTTTACATCTATCAGCAGCGCTCATGATGTCACCTTGACCATGACATTGATCACACTCAGTTTGAAACCTTTGAATCATTGGACCCATTTGTCTAGTAACAAATTTGTAACCTGAACCATTACATGAAGTACATTTCTTAACATTCTTACCACCTTTACCATCACAACCTTTACATAAAACAGTCTTGTTCAATGCTAACTTAGCAGTTCTACCTTTGTAAAGTTCTTCTAAAGTACAACTTATGGAATGTCTGATATCTTTACCTCTACGTGGACCTTGTGGTCTAGATTGACCACCCATTCCACCACCGAAGAATTGTGAAAAGATATCACTTGCATCCATACCTCCACCCATTCCATTACCACCAAGACCTTGTTCACCATATTGATCGTACATTTCTCTCTTTTCAGGATCACTTAAGACTTCATAAGCTGCTGTCATTTCCTTGAACTTCTCTGCAGCTTCAGGTGAAGGATTCTTATCTGGATGGTATTTAAGTGCACCTAATCTATATGCCTTTTTAAGTTGTTGTTCAGTAGCATCCGGAGAAACCCCTAATGCATCATATAATTTAGTATCTGCAACCATTGTATCTGTGATGACTTTCTTTTAATGTATGAAGAAATTGTATGTGTTAATATAATTAATTTAGACTATAAGTTTTGAAAAAATAATAAATAAGATTATTCCAAAGCTTTTATAAATTAAATTGTAATGAATAAGATGTAGACAGGTAAGTGTAAACGTTGCCGGTAGTGGAAAAGTACAGACTCTTGCACAGATACACGCATGTGCCTTTCACTGAAGCTTAAAACTCGAATTTGTCAGTTTCGACCCCTCTCTTTTTTTTCTCGCCACCGCGCGGATGGAAAAAAATGGAAAAACTTTTCCACAATTTCCAGAATTTTCTGCTGCGCCCCACCTCGTCCCAATCTGGAAGGTCGCGCCTCCATTTTGATTTTATCAACTCTCCAAAGTGGGCTCAGCAACTTGTGTACATGGGGAGTTGCTCAACCATCTTCTATGCGATTGTCAGTGGAATCGCCATTTGTCACTGCTTGAAGCTTCTTTGGGGCTTGTTTGGTTGTACAGGGCCAGTATTGACGTACCCTTGGTTGTCTTTTCCACTTGTGCTTCTAAAGTACCGGCTGTCTCCACTATGCTGCGTAGCACCTGGTGTTTGGGACTGACTGGGCTGAGTTGGTTGAGTTGGCTGAGTTGGCTGACTTTGCTGAGCCTGCTGTTCCATACGGGGTTGACTCTCCCTCTGAACTAACATTTTACCAATTTGATTGTAAATAATTGCTGCATTTCGTGTAGAACATCCATTTAACCATGCCAATAACGATCCAATTACAGGAGGAAACGTAAGCATAAGGTCAAATAAAATATTCGCATGAAGTTTAGCTTGTGTTGTTGCATCTAATTGGAATTGTTTAACAGCTTTATTAACAAGCTGAACATGAACAAGGTACATTAAATATGGACCGATGGCAGGAATTAAAACAACAATAGGTCCAAGCCCAATACCACAATCTACTGGATAACATCCCATAAAACATTTATCATCTACCCATGCTCTCTTTTGAATCCATTTCCAACATTTCTGTTCCTCTTTAGTAGCACTTTCAGGTAGCTTCAATTTTTTAGTTTTACCATCAGCTGTTTCATACCTGTAAGGATCTTTAACGTTGAAATGTTTCCCTGCAATTTCATTCCATTTTTCAATACCAGTATCAATTGCATAATCTTGTGCAATGCCTTGCACAAATCCACTAACAGCACCCATGTTATTTGTGTATCAGTTTTGTGTAAACTAAGTAACATACTGCATAAACAGTTTGTAAGGGTAGTTATTTTATCACGTTTTCTATTGTGCGGATCTGAAAAGTTAACCACGCCGGAACTATGATTGCTGTTAGGTTGATGTTTTCTGTCTCCAGCTTTTATTTCTTATCACATAAACAATGACTTTCACATTTGAAAATCTACCAAGAGATTATGAACAATTGCAAGTACCCGTCTTTATTTTGAAAGGACGTTCAACAGCTAATGCCACTGGGCTGATCAAAGCCTCGTCTGATTCCTTTTCAGATCAGTACTATGAGGTGACAAATTCTTACTTTAAACTTTACTTACATTTGAATCCAGGTGTAAATAAGATTAATCTAACCCATTTAGAAGGCTGCTTTCAACCTAATGGGTTTGCTGGATTCAATGCATCCAACATCTATGACAAAACCGATATAACAATCAATTACTCTCCTATTCCGGACAAAAAACTACCAGTTCCTAAAATCCACATGTGTGTGATGGTCGCAAGAGATTCTCCAATGCTCTTTGACTGTCCACAAGATAAAATGTACGAAGGTAATGGAATGAATACTGCTATTAAAAAATTACGTGTTGGTGGAAGACTGATGCAAGCTTTTACTCTTGATGAAATGTCCAAAAATTCCGTTGGCAATAGGTGCTTCAGATTTGTAGAAGAGGAAACTCTTTCTACGATTAGTTATCAAGAAGAACTAGCAGGAGTGAAACGGAGTGAAATTAAAATTCATATCATAAAAAGTAAAAGGTCTGTTGCTGAAATAAGAGACGCAAATGTTGCACAACAGAACCCAAAGGCGAAAGAGGCAGGCAAATTGTTTGATTACGCATTAGAAGCTTTAAGGGATTATGGAGGCGAGTTTTCCGACAATGCTACTACCTCAACACCTGCAATTGCGTCAGTTTTAATTATGGATGCACATTGGGATAGAGGATCCAACTTAATTCGTGGCCATGCCGCATTAGGAGGAGGTACCGATAGGATCAAACTTGCAATTTTTGGTTCTCAAGGTTTGCATTCATGGCCAATGAATTGGGAGTCTATTCACAAATGTTTTACAGATTGCACCCCATTGAACATCAATGAAGTTGCTAATGATTGTAATGAATGTGGTCAATATTGGGAATGTCTTTGTGTATCACTTGGCGCTTTTATGCATGAGATTGGCCATTCCTTAGGCTGTCCACATCAGGAGCATGGTGTTATGTTAAGAGATTACACGACAATGGATCGAAAGTTTTTGACATATGAAATGCCATCTATGAGAACTAAAAAAGGAGCATGGGGTCCTGTTTTGACAAAGGATGAACCTGGTTGGCACAGACTTGATGTTTTAAGATTTCTTTATCATCCAGCGTTTGCTTTACCTACGGATTTCCAAGATCAATCTTTTAGACCTCAATTTACGTTGATAAATAAGGGTATGAAGTTACCCGAAGGTGTTTCTGGAGAGCCATCTTTTCAAGCAGTTGACGATAACACGCTTGATATATTTTCTGATAGTGGTATATATTTGATTGAGTGTCATGTTGGAGAATGGTCAAGATTACATTTTGAATATTTACCTCAATCTTATAATGCTCCGGGTGCCCAAAAATATGTCAGAATCCAGTACAGCATGATTCAGAACCAGCTTGCATCCCAGTTTAGGAACAAGCCAGTAAAGCTAGAAGTTTTATCTGTTGGATTTGGTCAAAGATCAATTGATGATCTGAAAAAATACCTAGTTGAACATTCTCAAACAATAAAACTATCCAATAATGTTCAGGCTAAAAAGTCAGATGCTTATGGTAATGGTAAATCAAAATACCAAGAATGTATCTTTCCTGTTGGTAAGAAAATTGCATTTTTTAGGGTTACTCATGGAATGGCATTGGATGGCATTGAAACTCATTTTACTGATGGTAGCCGTGTCAGTTTTGGAAAGACCAAGTCACATTATACAGATTTTAAGTTGGACTCTGATGAATACATTACCGCTGTGTTATTTAGGTCAGGTGGATGGGTCGATAGTGTTCAATTTATGACGAATAAGAAAGCAAGCGCCAATTTTGGAGGAACTGGCGGAGGTTTGCATAAGATTCAATTACCACAGGGCTCCAATCTTCTAGGATTCTACGGAAATATAGGAGATTGGGTGGATCAGGTTGGTATTTTTTATGGTTGATCGATACTACCCTATTAGCGTAACAGAAACTCTAAAAGTCGCATTAGATTTACATAACATTATTAGATATAGTACACGGTTCAACGTGTGTATATAATTATCATCTTTATTTGCCATAAACTGTTTCAAAAGCTTGTTCAAAGTCAGCAACTAAGTCTTCAAACTTTTCAATACCTACAGAAACTCTTAATAAATCTTTGGTGACACCTGCATCAATCTTTTCTTCATCAGATAATTGTTCATGAGTTGTTGTCCATGGATTGATGATTAAAGATTTTGCATCACCAACGTTTGCCAAGTTAGAGAAAATTTTCAGATTGTCAACAACACTTGGACCAGCTCCCTTGAATTCATCGCCGGTTGGATTTGGAATATCCTTAACACCAAAAGAGAGAACAGCACCAAAACCATTTTCTAAATACTTCTTTGCATTTTCATGATAAGGATGGGATTCTAAACCTGGATATGAAACCCAAGAAACGTGCTCATTTTTCTCTAACCATTTTGCTAACTTCAAAGCATTAGAACCATGTCTTTCAGCTCTCAAAGCTAAAGTTTCCAAACCTTGTAACAACAAGAAGGAACCAAATGGATTTTGACATGGTCCTAAATCTCTCAATAATTCGATTCTGACATATAAAATGTAGGCATAATCACCAAACATTTCGTTCAAAATAGCACCGTGACAACCTTCACAAGGTTTGGAAAATTGTGGGAACTTTTCTGGCCAGTCAGTGAACTTGAATCCATTATCTTTTTTTGGATCCTTGTAAACGACGACACCACCGATGGTAGTACCGTGACCTCCAATCCACTTGGTAGCAGAGTGAGTAATGATATCGGCACCATGAGAGAATGGTTTACAGAAATAACCACCAGCACCAAAAGTGTTGTCAACGATAACACAAGCACCCTTAGAGTGAGCATAGTCAATAATTTCCTTAAAATCTGGAACGTTATACTTTGGGTTACCAATAGATTCTAAGTAAACTGCTTTGGTCTTTTCAGTAATTGTTGACTTAAAAGACTCAACATCATCACCATCAACAAATTTAACTTTGATACCAAAGGTTTTTTCATAATTTTTAAAAGCATTGTATGTACCACCATAAAGGTAAGAAGTAGCAACTATTTCATCACCACTTTGTGCAGCACCTAAGACTGCTAACATTTGCGCTGCTTGACCAGATGAAGTTGCTACTGCCATGGAACCACCTTCTAATGCTGCAATTCTTTTCTCAAAAACATCATGTGTTGGATTCATGATTCTAGAGTAAATAAAACCCGGTTCTCTCAAGCTGAACAAATCAGCACCATGCTTGGAATCTCTAAAAACATATGAGGAAGTTGCATAAATTGGGACAGCTCTTGCATTAGCTGCAGTTTCAGGAACTTCTTGGCCAGCTTGGACACACTTAGTACTAAAATCTATGCAATAAAAAAACGTTAGTACTTGATATTACAACCATTTAGTCACACCTCCGGCACCGGAGTTTGGAAGTTTGAAATTGACAAGGAAATTTGCAACATACCAGTCATTGTCCTTTGGAATATATTTGTTTTCTAAAATAAATATAAATATCTATTATAGTTTCATCAGCTTCTATCATGAGAAGTCAGAATGTGTCGAAAATGGGTTGCTGCAACCTTTTATAGGGGCCGTTCCAGGCTAAACTCCATCCCGAATTCGGGAGGAAACTATTATCTGGGACCATTCTCACCTGCAAACGTGCAATTTCACGTGATTGCGACCGCTAAAAATTTCCCCACACTTTTGCACAGAAAAAGAAAGTGCTACCCTTTGAAAAGCACAATACATACCTTTAGACTTGCAAATAAACACCATCATACTCAAAATTGCTATAAGCCATATTAATAGATATTACAATGGAAATAAACATTTACTTCTTATATTTAAAAATGATTCTACTGTTTCTTGTATTAGTTATGTAATTGCACAGCTTACTTTTTCTTTAAAATGGGCAAAAACTGTCATGATTTTGTATTACCGTTTTTGGTAAGAATATTCCCCGTGCAGCAAAAAATACAAATTAACATACCATTTATAATGGTCAAACTATTAAATAATCTCTGTAATTTCAAAAAGAAAGGAGTACATGGAGCAAAATAATGATCACGATCAAACCATTAACGTATAGTACACATATTCTTCAGCTAGTACTTGCTGTTATTATCCTAGGTTTATCAATACGTACTTTGTTAAACAGTAAGTCATTAAATTCAGTTTCCAAAGCGTTTTCTAACTTCATTAAAAATAACCATGGTACAGAGTTGTCACTCAGCAATAATTGGAAAGTAAATGCTTCTTCTATAGCATCTTCAGCATTCACTTTACTGTCATCGATTATCAACTATTTTTTCCCCACTGTTGCAATAAATTACTTTTATCCACACAATGCTATAACGTTTGAAGCATATAATCAGAAAACAACAAAATACTTGGAAGTGCCAACTGAAAATTTTGCCAAAACATCTATTTTTGGACTCTCTAAAGTTGCTACATCCTACATCACCTCTTTGCTTGGTTCGGAGGGCATCTCCAACATTTTTTGGTTTGTGAATACAATCATTTCCGTAAGCAACTTTGCTAAAACTGATTGCAATTCTGTATCTTCATTGTTAAAGGCATATAACGTAACAGGCGTATCAACAACAACTTCATTGATCAATTTTTTTAATATATTTGACAATAGCTCCACTACCACAGATATGTTTGAAGACATATACACTGCACTTTCAAATGCCAACATAACTTTTGATGATTCTGCTGGAATTACATTTTCTAACTTAAATGGATCAAATTTGCAAAGCAATTTATTAATGAAGATGAGTTCGGATTGCAATATTAAAAAGGCGTCAATGTCAATAACTATAATCATGTGGATTTTGCATATTTTCTCTTCAGGTTTGGTGGCAACCGAACTGGTTCAGCTTTACACCAAAATTCGAAATTTACAAGTACAAGTTGAAAAAGAAACAAATAGTGATGATATTTCAGAGGATAATAGCGCTCTTGACACTCAAAATAAACATACTGCAGAAGAAATCAATAAAGAAAATTCAGGTTTAGACAGTAAAATTTTTCTTGTATTTAAGCACAGATGGGGACTATTTAATCCAGTGCTTAGTAGAGTTAGTGAGAAAAAACCCAAAAATTAATATTTTGCTCAAACTATTTATATTAAAATATTTTTTTGCTTATAATATCATATCTATACGTTGCAATTTGCAGTAATTATAAAGTTAGCTCAAATAATTAAAACTAGCAATGACAGGAAAGAATATAACGTGGCAGCATAATTATATGAAAAGTGGGAAAAGAAAACCAATATAGTAAATACTTGGAGCTAGTTGCTTTTGTGCATTGCCACTATATATTTCGACTGTATAACCACTTGCATCATTATTGTAGCCATTTTGTGCAAATATTGTTGCACAAATATCGCTCGATGTTGATAATGTAGTAGTTGTTGATGTAACGGTTATCGTTACAGTTGGAGTCGACTTTGAAATTGGGAAAACGGGGTTTGTAGGCATAACAGTTGTTACATAGGTTCCAGGCGTTATGGTAGTTTCTGTAGTATAGTAACCAACATCGACCATATAACTATCCGTTAACTGATTTCCCCACACAATTAAAGTTGATGTAATCACTTTTTCAAGCACTCTTGTTAAGTATGTGATCTCATAGCGTTCCCGCACTAGATCGTATGTAGTTTCATAAGTTGAGTACTGCGTTGTCACAAATTCTCTATAATAATCATCAAGATCAGTAATGTTAAAATAACCTTGTCCACGACTTGACGCAGTTGTATAAGTTGAGATTGGAACACTTGTAGTAAAAACTTGATGATCTACATACGGATGGTTTTGCGTGATGGTATCAATCTCTGTATATGTTGATGTTTCTGTTACAAGTAAAATCAATGCAGTTGATGTTGTGATTTTGTAAGTTCTTGTAATTTCATCTTTGATAGTAATTGTAGAAATATAGGGAGCGCCATTTCCGGGCGGGTTTGAAGCAATACTCGTGAAAGTTGGCACGGGCAGAGGCGCAGGCTCATCTGGTTGTGTTGAAGGAGCTACTGTTGTTAATGGGGGTATACCAGGTGTTTCAAGATCCGGCTGGTTTGGTTGTGGACTTACAATAGCAGGAGGCGCTGGATCATGATCAGGTGTTGGAACAACCACAGAGGTAGCAATTGGTGGCGTGTAAGTGGTGATTGTTGTTGGGCCTTCACTTACGGTACCTTGCAAAGATTCCTCTGTGGTGATCAATTGACAACCAGGACAATTGAAATCCGGATTGAACTATTACAAAAGTGTGTTTGTGTTAGTATCCTCTACAAAAAAAAACGATTAGGAAACTGTTGGACATACTCTTGTTGGAACATCATTTGCATATGATAGTTGAGCCACTGCTGATAATAAAAGTAAACTGAGCTTCATCTTTTCTTTTGAACACAGAAAAGAAAAAAGATCAATTAATATTTTCAAAGCTGTCTTTTTCTGCTTAATTAGTTGGTTTCTTGTCACATAAGTTGCCCCTTTGGACAAAAATCAAAAATTGCCCTTTTATTTTTGCTACCTTAAAATTTATAGTCTAATAAAATTACAAATAGTGTACAGTGTAGATTTTCACGATTTCACAAGATATTTTTTTGATTCCCAAGTTGTATTCTAAGTGGAATACTACTAGAGTTTATATCATCATTATCATCATCATCATCATCATCATCGCTTTCATCCTCAGAAGAAACATAAAAGTCGCTCTCATCAAATTCAAGACCACAATGATTACAAACAACTTCCATTACATCATCCCACGAGGCTAAATCATCCACATCAGACCTATTGCTTCGGTTCTGATTATCTAAACCTACTTCAATTAAAAGCTGATTTAACATGAATGTGTTAGCAACGTTCTTTAAAGAAGTGTTTGAAATATAAATATTAACAATGCTCTCGTATATTGAGACATTCGAGACGTACTGTTGTGTCACTTCATCTATTGTTTTATTGCCATGTGATTTTGCATTTGATTTGAGATAATCCTGGAACTCGTCAACTTTACCAAAGATTTTTTCTCTATCGGTTTTGAATTCTTGCTTCTTAAGTTCATAACTATCAACTACACCAGTCTCAACAGAAAGGCTTTCAGAATTTGTCAGGATCAATAAAATATCAATGCCAATCATTGAAAGGGATGCAATTATGTTTTTAACAGGGACACTTGTATGGGGTATATAATTTGATTGATTGAGAACAATAACAGCTTTACTTGGTTTTTCTTTAAACAATAATGAATCAATAGTTCCTTCATAAAACCTGGGACAAACCCCAGTAGGTAGTCGTCTGTAGCCATCATCGCCAACGTAGCTCTGAAGTGTTCCAATAGTTTCAACCTCTTCGACGTCATTTATAATTAAGCTGTCAAACTCATCTTCTGCCAAAGTAGATGTAATCACCATTGTCCTGTCATATGCTGTGTTTGTCATTATCATGAGCCATTTATCTCTTAAGCTAGTAGAGTTAAACTTTAATTTCAATAAGGTTTTAGAAGATTTGTTTGTTTTAACAATAACACTGTCTGTTTCAAATGATTCAATGTTAGTTAGACGGTTGATACTAATTAAAAAAAAAGTTCGTTTTTCCAGACTCAAGGCAAGTAACATATGGTCAAATAAAAAGCAACAACAGTTTATAAGTGTATCATCTCTCTGTGAATCATAAAAGTGCAACTTGTCAACAATCTTAAGCCTTCCCAAAGACCTAATAAATTCTTCAGAGAGAACAAAATTTTCATCATCATATGCTTGTATAGTTTTCTGAGCTGACATGATCAATAATTCACTGATAAATTTTTGTCCTAAAGCCTTGTTTGACATACATGTACTATCATCACAATCTTTTATGTTTGGTACAGAAGTGATAATTGCCGATGTACCAGACGCATGCGATCCCCTTGACGGTTTTTTACTGTGTTTCTTGTATGGGGAAAGCTTCTTTGATTTTAATTTCTCGAGATTTATAGGTGCACCAAAATTCATGTCTTTTTCAGATTCATCTTGACCCAATATATTTCTAGGTGTGAGTATTCTTTGTAAATCGTTCGTGATTATATTCACATTTGTATCTATATTGGGCGGTGTCAATGAGAGGGTATTAGAAGCATTAAATGTTGGATTCTCATAATATGTTGGTGTAGATGGTGAAGTAATTGACAAAGTTGAACTGTTTATCGTTAAATTTGGATTTGTCAATTGCGAAGTGATCATTTTGGTGAATAATTCAGTCAAAACATATTCGTTTCTTGGCACAGCTTTGTTGGAGTTCAAACACACTGAACACAAAGGGAGATTGTCAAACAAAATGCTTTGATCGGTTAATGCTGTATTTTTTAGAGATAAATTAAACTCTAGATCCATTATTAGACATTCTTCATGTACCATATGATCACATCTTAACTCAATAATTCTTTCATTTTTCTCAATATTGTAAAAGCTGTCAAGTTGTAGATTACATATTGAACATTTGTCTTCTTTTGTTTGTCTTCTATTTGGTAAATTAATATCACTTCTGGACACATTGAAACTAGAAACTGTGGGAGAAGAGGTTTCATAAAATGGATTGGAGGCTAGTGCTATTGGATTCTTCTCTTTCACAAATACATTATCTCGATTCGTTGATTCTTCAAAACTTTGAGAACCCAATTGTGTTCTTTGAAAGTTGTGTAGTTTTCCATGATTTTTAAGGTTCAAACTTTTATCTTTGTGCTCAGCTGAAATTCCTTTTAATGTTTTGAGCTTCCTTTTAAAGCTGGCGATTTTCTTTGTGTAAATATCCGATGCACTTGATACTTCTGGAAGCGGAGGCGGCACACTTGTCTTTTGTGTTTTACTTCCCGATTTGCTATTAAGTACTATCCTTTCTGTGTTTCTTGGCGTACCTATGTAGTGCCTGTTGAGAGTCGGTTCCAGCTGAGCTAGCATCTCTGCATCGAGGAAGGATCCAAAGTTATTTGGATACCTGACCTGCTGTTGGTCACCTAATTTTCGCATTCTCCAGCTAAGAACCAGGTTCCGTGGTATATGTTAACTTTCGTTACCAAGAACAATGTCAAGAATGTCTCATACAAACCAACTAGGAAAACTAAAGACCGAATTCGTGCCTTACTGAGAGTTCAAAAAAACACACACATTAAAAAAAGGAGTGCGTCATGTACCTGAAACAATGTTTTGGTACTCCGTGTTTCAGATCTGTTTCATACAACTGCACGATATCTTGCAATAATCTCAAGTTGAAACTGTTAGTCAAGCCGAGACTTAGACTACAATACTATGTTTTAATCTTTTCTGAGAACAAAGAGAATTTGAATCTGCCAACAAAAACGACTTTATTCAAGTTATAGAATCTGGATCGGCATAATGAAGGAAGTTTTACTTTGATTTGCCCAGAACTATTGCCATCTATGTATTTATTACTCGAGATTATTATTTTCAGGTCTATTTTTTTTGATTACCAAAATACTGCTTACTTTTATTTGGGGGTTTTGTAGTTTTTGCTTTTATGCAAAGAATTTTCAATAATAAAGGTGGCTGGGCTAAAAAGTTTCACTCTATCAATTTCTTCATCTTTTATTCTGATAAGCGTTCATACATTACATGAGATCCTTTGCGAACACCAAGGCACCCAAAAATCACATTAAACATGATAATGGGATTCCCATAGGAGACGACCCAAGTGATATTTGGAACAAGACAAGAACTGCTTGTGTTAGTGCAGTATCAAGAGCGCTCAAATCGTGTGCTGACAAGACGCCTGACGTTACCTTTGTGGCAACTCCGTCAGAGATTGCTAAAGAGTACGAACAGGAGTTACATAAAAAGTACAGTGGCTCGTTAAATGAATATAAACTTAGATTTAGGAAAGATTTGACTGCAATACGAAATATTAAGACATTATTTGCCATCAAGCTATTAGCTGGTGAAATGAAAGTTTCAAGTTTCACCTCTTTGAATGAAGAGGAGTTAATATCTTTTAAGCAAAAGGAGGAAAACAGTAAATTACTTGATGGTGAGTTGAAAAATGCTTTAGGTAAACAATTCCCTACGAGCATAAATGAAATTAAAAATCAAAACACAGTAGTTGCTGAAAAATGGGGTATATCAGAAAGTGCAGCTAAAATTGATCCCGATTTTGAGATTAATAATTAATGTAAAATTACAAAATGTATACTAGTTTAATCGATAACAATAACGCTATCTGAATTGCTATCCGAATCAGACAAAACCTCTACAATATCACCACTGCTAACACTCTTCTTTTTCCGTTGAGGGCGAGGATTACCATCATTACTCAACTCTAACAAATCTTTATGAAGCATTTGAGTCCTTGAGTTGCGACGCAAAGATACTGATTCGGGAAGTTTTGATGCTTTATCCGCAGAGCCAGGCAAGCTCATCGAGTCAAGTGATTGTTGGTATCTGTTAAAGTCTTCCTCAGTATCAATCAGTTTCCGTTTTTTAAACTCCGGAGATCCTTGCATTTTCATCTCATCATCAGCTTCTCTCTTTGTCAAAGCATTCTTTTCTGGTGATACTTTGAAAAAACTGGTAATAACCGATTGCTTTTTCGGAGATGGTTCTTTTGAGTTTGATCCTGTTGTAGTTTCATTATTTGTTTTATTCTTAGTCGATTCTGTTTCATGAGTCGATGAAGAAAAACTAGATTCAGCAGATTGTACGGGATTAACAACAGCATCAGGGACATTAGAAGTGCCACCTTGGTCTTGAGACGCAATACCATCAGATTCATCCGCATTTAATGAAACTTTATTTGCATCATCATGAGCTTCAAGTGCAGCAGTCGCCACATTCTCAACTGCAGATTCGAGAAGAGGTCCGAAAGATTCATTAGGTGCTAAAGCGGTAGATTTCTCTTGATCTTCTGGCTCAGGAATATCTGAAATTTGAGCGGCAGGTTCTGGATGTACTAGAGAAGTAGCTTGAGAAATATTTTCAACAACTGATTGGACTGCCAATTCCACTTCTGACTCATTGTGCGGTATATGACCAATTAAAGTTCTTACCACTTTTGATACAGGTGAGTCTCCTGTTGAGTCTTTATTCTTAATCACTGTTATAGTTTCATCAACCCTTTCCAGCTTATTCGTATTACCTTCCGAGTTGGTCTTTTCCAAACTCAGATCGATTTCCTTGGGTGGCGTAAATTTCACCACCTCTTTGACGTCAAACTTTTGTAGTATAACGTTAAACTCGTGTAATTCTTCATCACTGAAAGTCCTTTCATGCTCAGCAATCAGTTTTTCAAACTCTTTTTCCTCCTTATTTTCCTTTGTCTCTTTACTGTTTAACTGTGACGCAACTTCTTCAAGTTCCGAATCACTCAACACCTGAGGAATGTCGTAGTCAATAGTTTCACCATCGTTTGTATCCTCTTTCAACTTGTCCACAGGTTTAGTTGTTGCTAGGATCATCTTTATCGCAAACGGCGAGATATCACGTCTTGCAAGTTTGATCTTGTCTTTCGTTGGATGTGCCACGATTTCCTTGAAACTGAGGTATGCTAGGATACAGTTTTTATCATCTTCACTCAATTCTGTGTCCACGTCCCATACGTCAATTTCCATCGGCTCGCCAGGGTTCGTTTGCCCTGCACCTGATACCTGTGGTGCATCAGGGGTGGTCATTCTGGATTTATGTTCAGACAAAACTTTTTCCAACTTAAATTCTCTAGCCTTGACTAGTATCTCTGAAACTTTAAGTCCTCCATTTCTTTCACTAACCAAAATTCTGTAAAGATAAGGCACAAACATTTTCATGTATAGACTATGGAATACTTCATCTATCAAACTAGTAGCTCCAAAACCTGTTGCCAATTTTCTAAAATTTTGCATTTCAGACAAGAAGAACATATCAAGCAACGTTTTCTTGTCAAAATCACTCCTCTGCTTCATGTACTCAATAAATTTAGGAGAGTACTTGAGGAAATCCTTAAAACTGACCCTTGTTAGTATGTCTTCCAAATACCCGTTCTTTAACTTGATACTTTTCCTAATCAAAGTACATATTCTCAATGTCATATCGTCGAAAATCTTGGTCAAGTTAACCATAACAACACCCGCCCTTCTGATTTTCTTCAAAAGCACAATAAGGGAATACAGGTTACCCATTTTGTACAACAGTGATGTCAAAAACTTAGTGTATATGGCATTGTAAATAAAATGCTTACCAGGTCTTTCATAAACAGGTTTCCAAATTGTACTTAATGATCTAACGCTGGGCTTAAGATTGACCATTTTCAACATCTCCTCCTTAGCTGCAGCAGTATCATGTTTCATCTCTTCGAGGATCTTTGCACGTCTGTATACAGGACGATGCTGCCAATTTTTCTTGTCATAACTGATAAGTTTATCCAAAACAAGCATGACAGTATCAACAAAGTCGTTTTGTGGGACAAATGAATCAGATAGATCCTTAAACAACGGGTCTTTACCAAACAACTCTGCCCCCTGCTCTGCGGAAATGTACCCTTGCGCCCACAATTTGATAATCATTGAAATGCGGTAATAATGTGGTTCAATGATAGGGTCCTCTTTGTTACTCTGTTCGTGAGCCAAGCAGCAAGCTTTAGTCATCAACTCGATGATTTCAGCAGCAGGTAATTCATAACCGATTCTATTCCGCATTTTGTACTTGGATTTAGCAAGGTACATGTAATGGTACCAATTGTTTTCATCATATTTAGTAGCATTTTGGAAACCGAGTTCAAGTAGTTTGAATATAGCAACGGCGGGAATATCGTTTGAAACCGACTCGATGGTATCCATTTTCTTGTTCGACTCGTTCAATTTGGTGATTTGGAAAGTATGGAAAGCTTTCTTGTTCATTGGTTGCATCCATGCATTATACAGCTCTTTAGAGAAACATTCCCAAAGAGAGGTTAGCACAGGTTTGTACGCTTCCTTGTGAGTTTCATCTGCTTTGACATAGATGGAAATCGCCATTAGGTAGCAAAGGAGTGATTTTTTCTGACTCAATGCTGTGACCTGTTTCTTCTCTAAAGAGTTAAGTTTATCAGCAGTCCAAATCAAATCATCTTCAACAACGTAAGAGTAGATTTGACCGAGAGAAATCCATGTTTCAAATCTGTTGGACCCACAGTATATATCACGTTTCAAAATTCTAGAAACTGGTTCAAGTTCAGAAACTCTACTTTGAACAGTTCTCTTTCTCACTTTAAAAAAGTTAATTCCAACCAATCCTTGCAAATAGAAGAGTCCACTCTGAGCAACTTCTACACCATTGAACTTTGGTTTTGTAAACTCGAGTCCAATTTCACCGTTAAACACCTTGATTATAAATTTCAAATCAATATTTGTCTCATTAAGGTAAGTGTCGAAAAGTTTCCTGTTAGCAACAACATCTTCGTTATCCATTCCAGACCTGCCCACCACTTCAATGATACTGTCAATGATGTTTTTAATATCGTTTTTAGGAGGTGATTGGACTGGGTGTTTTCCGCGGAAACAATACGTGGATATGTAATTAGAGAGTTGAATGGCGTTAGCAAGGTCAAGTTTCATTGGTTTGCATTTGTGGTCGAATGTTTCAAACTTGTCAATTGTGACGGGGAAGCCAAATCTGCAGTGAATGATTTGAAACACGTCGTTGGCGGAGATACTGAAATCAAGTTTTGAAAGTTTACACTGCAGGAAATAGAGGAAGTTACCATTGAGAGAGTTGCATCTGTTTCGGAGTCCCAAATGAACGTGACACATACTGAGTAGATCGTTAAGTAGTTCAGGTTTTTTTGAAGACTCGTTGTTTGAAATGTATGAAGAGATAAGAAAGAAACAGCAAGAGATTGCATCTTCCAAGAGTTCGTTCGATTTTTTAGATTTGGAAAGTTTATCGGGCCGATTGTCAATTGAGGCAAGTTTTTTGTGCATCAAAACAATATAGAAAAGGTGCAATAGCGATGCCGCTGATTTAACCATTTTTTTGGAAACGTCAGTATCATGAAATTCAAGTTGTCTTACACTTTCCGGAGACTCACAGAAGAGATCAATAAACTGTTTTGTAAAGAAAGTGAAAAATCCAATAACGTTGAGAATTTCAGACTTTGTATTATCGAGTTGATTTAGAAGTATGCTGATTATCTTCTCGTATGATAGTTTGTACTTTACAAGGTTTTTATTAACACGATAATAACGAAGTAAAAGTGACCATAATCTGAGTTTCATTTGCAAGTCTGAATTCTCCATGAATGCAGTAAGCTGCAACTTTATATCGTTGTTTGCATATGTGGATTCAGTATTGAGCAAGATAGATTCTAAAATTTCGTTTGATTTTTCATTTTGGTTGAATATTTCAAGGATTTTATGCTTTGAAAGTTGGTTTTCAATACTTTCCTCGTCTAAAACGGGGATAAATTCGTAATTAACAAATGGCTGGTAATATTCTTTACCATGGGATAGGCGTTGCATTTCAGAGAGAGATTCCATGAGTGATTGTGAGTTGATTCTTTCAGGGGTTGCTTGAACATAGTTGATATGCAACCATTTGTACTTGATCCAAAGGTAATTTTCAAGTTCTGAGGAAGGATTGTTAAGTGTGAAGTAGTCTTCAATTAAGTCGAACCAAAGTTTGAGTTGCTTTTGGATAGTTGTTTCGAAAAACGTAATTTCTGAAGCTGTTTTGAGGGCTGATTTTTTCAAGTTTTGATCATTAATGAATTCAAGGTAGGAATCAAGAAGTGATTCAAGGATAGAGATGGAAATAGATGCGGATAAGGTGGAGGAAGTGTTGTTGAGTAAATCATTTTTAATTCTTTTGTAGTAAGAGATACTAACTGAATCAACTAAATTTTTAAACGTTTTAAGAGCTTGTTTGGAGAATTTAACAGTTGTGATGATTGAATTAAATTTGAAATTTTCATGCGAGATTGTAAAGAATTCTAAAATACGAGTTCTGAAAAGATGGAAATGTGTTTGAGAATGTGATAGCTGTTCAAGTAAGTTGCGAAGGTTTGAATATGGCACTGGGGTGAATTTTTTATAATCTACTATTTTAGCTTGTTGAATATTAAGGAGTTCGTTGATTGAGTTGACTCTGCTGTTTTTGGTATTGTCGATGATATGAAGTGACTGTGTTGCATCATCGTCCCAATTAGAGAGGATTTTATAAAACTTTTGTTCAACTGGATCAGGCAGTTTATGGTTTTCCTCAATAACAGCGGTTGCTAGTGGGTGGACATCTACTTTAACGTCAAAATGCGAGAGAACGTCGGGTAAAATAGAGGAGACAAAGAGGTCTAAATTTTTGATATCATCATGCAAGGCATCCACGTTTTCGACAACGTCAGTTTTACCACGTAGATTACGCATTGGTCTCACTGGAGGCGCTGTAACGACAGCGGGTGGTGCTGAAACAACAGCGGGTGGTGCTTGATCGGCAACATAATCCAAGGCGTCAACAAACTTTTCCTCTTCTTCACGTTCTTCGTTACGAGTACTGTCATCAACTGGCTCGTCCACTTCCGGTACGACTTGCGAGTCATGGAAAGATACGTGTACGTCACGGATACGTTCTTCCGTGAACGCGTATGCGTCAGGGTACTTGTTCTTACCACGAGGTTTAGCCATTGCAGCATTCCACGAGTCCCAGAACGAATCCAACTGTACTGTTCCGGCATCCACATCGACGTCTAGCTTCAGTATATCGTCGTCAAACTGCGGGTTCCTTTCATGGTCCCATTCTTTATATGTGAGTATACTATCCCAGTTTAGTTTTGGACGCAAGGAGGTAACGAGGTCTGTGAATGGAGAGTTACGTAGTGCTTGCGATAAGGAATTATGGAATTCAGAGCGGTTAACGTGAAGAGAGTCAATTAGTTGAAGGAAAGAATGTATTATTTTGCTGTCGTTGAGTAAAAGAGTGTGATTTTCGTCCTTTTTGGAAGGTAGTTTGAGTTCGTAGCATAATCTTGCAAGTCTTGAATGACCGAAATGAGAGAAGAGGGCACCTAAAAGCAAAACTGTTTTCTCATCCGGGTCAGCGTATGTTATTGCATTGAGTAAGTCATTTACAGCTGCAAGTATTTCATCGTATATTGAATCGTTGTTTGAAAGGTTAGAGTGAATGAGTTCGTGTATTCGAAGGAACCCCCTATTACGAGCGTGTAAATATTTTAAACGGTCAATAATTGGGTTATTTGCGGAAACTGTTGATTTAACGATTTCTAAACGACCTAATTCATCATAGTTTGTCCTTGCAGTTTTGTAATCTTTAATTTTTTGAGCATTTAATGCCTTGTTGAGTATATTTAAGGCAATTTCAATTTGCAATTCACGAGTATGTTCTTCGATATCTAGTTCATCATCACTAAGATTTCGTGCGGTAAAACTTGACTGTGATATGTTAGTATTGGTTTTGAAGATTAGTTAGAGTTAGTACGTACCATTGTATGTGGTGATAATGAATGAGTAAGTGTGATGAAGGGGGTATTTTAGTTGAGGAATGGTGCTGAAAAGTGAGAGGTTGTCGCGTTTAGCAGCTGAGCAGCAGTGAGTTAAGCTGATGGTTGGGTAGAAAGCTGTATCTAGTATATAAAAAGGTTATAGATGTTATTAGTAAAGAGGTAAGAGCAGTTATAAAAGGATATTAGAAAACCATTTTAATTTCATCTCTCAGTTTAGAAAGTTCGTCAATACTTTCTTCTGAGATATTTTGTAAGATATTTAAAGCCATTTGATCAGCCAACTGATCATTTTTCCTTATATCTAGATTTTTATCAAGATGATCTATTTGATGAGCTTTAGTGAAAAGAGGGTTTGCATGAGTTTGAACTATTTGATTTGATAAAATGTTATCATTTTTAGATAATACGGAGCTGAGCCCTATAGGTGAAGAAGAAGGTAAGGTAGTATTTGTTGAAGATTCAGTTGCAGTATAAGAAGAAGAAGAATTTAAATGAGATATTGAAGGTTTCTCGAAAGAGTTATCGAGTGATGAAGAGAGTAAGATTGGAGTTAATTGATCAGGTGTAAAGGGAGGGATTGATTTATCAACGGGATCAGTTGGTAATAGTATTGGTTGATTATGGGAGTTATTAATGACCAAATCACGTTCACAAGGGTTTAAATCGGTTAATGAAGAATCGAAAGTTGTTTCAGCTGTGTTAGTTGTATCATTAGTTGAAATATTATGTGAAGGAGATAAAGGAGTTGGTAGTTGATTAGATGTTGAAGTTGAAGTTGAAGCAGTTGGAGGTAGTGAAGTATCTAAATCTAGCAACTGTTTATGTTGAGAAGAATGTCTTCGTATGCTTGAAGGGCGTAATTTTGAAGAATAAAGGAGCAAAGGAGTGTTGTTATCTTGTGGAGTTGAAATATGATTTCGTATTTGAGTTGAAGGGGCGGAATGGACAGAAACGTTGTCAGTTGCAGAGACTGGTGAAGCTGAAGAAGTTGAAGAATTTGAGGAGAAAGATCTTGCAGCAGCGTTGAAAGCGGGTGAAGAAACTATTCGTTTTGTTTTGTCGACAGTATTTTTAAAACGCTGTGATATTGAACGTTTGAGAGTCATATAGAAGGGTTGGTTAGGTAGGGGGGATAAGCGTAGTGAGTGGTGGATAAGTGATAAATGAAAGAGTGGATAGATAGATGACTTCTTTATCCCAAGAATTGCTGATCCTGTCAGAAGAACGGAAAGTGGACTGGAAAAAAAAACGTTGGATCGGATCAGCCCTGGACGCAAATCCGCCACAGCACCAGCCATGGCAACGGCACCAGCCACGGCACCAGCCACATTGCGAATTTTTTGGACCGCGGCCGAGACTTTAGCTGAGCCTCCCCCTCACCTACTGCTGTGTCCGAAAAGGGAAGTGTTGCCTACAGCTGGGCTACAGCTGGACTACAGCTTGCACTCTGGCCACTGCTTCGCCACTGCTCTTTCATTCACTCAGTAATGGCCACCACGAGAGCACTCAAGACCCGTTTGCGGAAAGAGGTTGCTGAACGGCTCGCTGCGGTGGACGACGCCACCCTGGCTGCCAACTCGGCGGCCGTCCACGCTGCCCTGCACGCTCTCCTACGTGAACGCTTTGCCACTGCTGCCACTGCTGCCACTGCTGCTGTTGCCTCTCCGATCCGGATAGGTCTCTACGCGTCGTTCCCGCGAGGAGAGGTCTCCACCGACCCGCTCGTCGCGTCGCTGCTTCGCCCTGAACAGAACCCACCCGTGCACCTCTACTTCCCCCGCATTGTCACGTGCGCGCCCGACGAGAAACGTTACCCGGCGCAGAAGACGCGTCTCCAGTTCCAGCGGGTCCCCTCCCTTGCCGCCTTCCGCAGTCTCGTGCCCACGGGCCCGTACAAGATCAGGGAGCCCCACAACGACGACCACCACCATCAAGCCACAGCGCCTGTCCTCGTGGAGGGAGACGTCCCGCTCGACGTGCTCGTTCTGCCCGGCGTCGCCTTTGCTGCGCTGCCCCACGACAAGCGCGGTGTCGCGCGGCTCGGCCACGGCGCGGGCTACTACGACGACTTCCTCGTCCGGCACGCGGCGCGTTTCGGCGAGCGCCCACGCCTCTGCGTCGGTCTCGCCCTCCCGGAACAGCTTCTCGCGCCCGGGGCTGTCCCCATGGACGACCACGATGAAATTATCGACGCTGTTATAGGCTCAGCTGTGTAGTAGTAGTGGTGGTGGTGGAGTAGTGGAGTATACTTCTCTTTGTAACAATGATATTATCACGCTTACACTTACATCCTTCAGTCCATCGTGTCAAATTACTCACCGCTGTACGTGCTGTACATGTCAAATACCCTCCTCCACCTTCTCACTACGATACCACTCCTCAACAAAATATCCATTCTCGTTCTTACACTCTCCGTATATGTGCAAGTCTCTTTATTCTAGGTGCACTCATCTCTTACAACTATCCACTATACACAATAGGTGAGAAACTACACCCATTACCATCCACTGATTCAGATCTCAACCACTACACAGCTCATCTCGAATCAACTCTATCCGCAATACCGCTAGTCGCAAATCTCAGCAAAGACAAAAATTACACTCTTTCGCGCGGCTGGAACCATCTTGATCTCACTGGTGCTGGTTTACCAACTTTCCACGGTACTCTGCGTACTCCTGGTGGTATAGCTATACCTCCAATTGCTTTCCATAACACTTCTTCATCTCATGATTTGGCTATAGTTCATTTAGGTAGAAGACTTTCAGGTTTCCCTTTCATTGTTCATGGTGGTATTACAGGTATGGTTACTGAAGAAACTTTCAAAGCAGCTATTCAAAGACACTACCCACATTTACATTACAATGATATACATACAAAATCTTTATCATTAAATTACAAATCCCCAGTTTTCGTTAACCAATTCGTTATACTCGATTCTTCAATCACCCAAATTGATGACAATTCCTACTCTCTCAATGGTGAAATGAAATCACTAGACGGTAAAGTACTCTTAAAGGCTACCGCAACTCTTTCAACTGAATCTTTCAACAATACTCACAAATCTTCCTCTTACTGGCCATGGTAGATAGATTGATAGATAGTAGTAAGTAATACTATTTCAGTTTAACTTTTTTTTTATTTCTCGCACTCTCACCGGGTAACCCCTCTCTTCTCCCGTCCAACATGAATTTTCCACTTTATTCATTCAAGGCCCATCCATACTTAACCTACTAATCTCTTGTACAACCTTCAACTACTAACCCACAACGCAATGTCTTTCCTTGGTTTCGGATCCCAGCCACAACTTTCAACTGAACAGAAAATATCTGCAGCGGAAGCTGAACTCGATATGATCACTACAATGTTCAACCAGTTACTCGGTTCTTGTTACAGTAAATGTTTCGACAAGTCTTACACTACTCAAGAATTAACACAAAATGAGTCCCTCTGTGTTGACAGATGCGTTTCTAAATACTTTGCTGCAAATGTTAAAGTCTCCGAATCAATGCAAACCGTTGGCAAAACTGGTGCTCTCGCAAATAAATAGTAACTTCTCTAAATCTCTATGTACATATTTTATCACTTATAAAAAGAAAGAAACAACAACCCTACCATCCAAATGCCCTCTGCACTCTCAATTTTACACCAGCTATCGTGTTCAATTTTGGTCGAACATCAAGGTAGAATTTTGGATCACTACCAGGTTCAACTTTCGTTGTATAAAAATCAATAACATATTCAATCTCTTCACCACATCTATTAACTTTCCAATCATGTCTATCAAATGGTAACTCCTTACCAAACAAATAATGATTTATAGCTGCTCGTGGTGTAACCTTTGTCGCATCTCCTTTAAACGATGTTAACTTAACACCACCACACTTCTCACCACCTCGTCCTTCCTCCCATTTCAAAATATAATTCCATGCAACTTCATTAACCATATTATGTAACGGTACAACAGTCTTCATATCTTCTTCCTCAGGTTCCCATTTCTTCCGTAACATAGCATTGTAAAACTGCTTCTCCGATGGGTACACCCAATTACCGTCGCTCGTAGTACGTGGAATCGACGAAACAACTCGGTCCACAGATAACTCAGCACTACCGGCAACTGCACTCGCCGGCGTTTCACAAGACTGATCAACTTCATCAGAAGAACACTCAATACTCTCTGGCTCGCTCCTCGTAACAGCACCACGCACAGGCGCACGAACAACGGCACACTCCTCTACCGGTTCCGCCCATAAAACTCGCCGCCATGACCACCCTTTCTGCACAGGACACACATTCTCCGTTTTTCCAACAGCTCCACGTGCAGCTTTGGACTTGGAAAGCCACACGTCCCTCGTCTTGGCATCAACAGGACACTTTGGTTCTTCAGACATTACCCGCTGGAAACGTACTTCTCTCTAACAACCTGTTAAATAACGTACATTTTTTCTTACAAATCAGGCGCACTGTCATGCAAATTCGGCTCAGCAAATTTTACCATTACCACCTCACTACAGTTTTCTCGTTATTCGTTTAGTTAGTTACACAAGTATACACGGAATGGTGACTCTTCACTGGTCACTCATTCAAAGAAGGCACGTTTGTCAATGATGTTGAGCGCGTCCAAGTCAACGTTCGTAGAATTGTGGTACCCGCCGTTGGTGAATGTGCCCGTTGGTGCAGTCAATGCAGACGCAGATGGCGCAGATGGAGTAGATGGCGCAGAGGTTGGGGTACCACTTGACTCAGTAGTGTACGTGGTTGACGTTGAGGTAACCGTGACGTACGTAACAGGGTCCACAGTTATCGTGCTCGTGAGGGTGAGCGTTTCCAAGTATGTCTGCTCGATACCGGTGGCAACGAGCGACGACGCAGTGATAACGCTCGTTGTGGAGCCGTTTATGTTGGTGAACGTGACAGTAACTGGAACGGTGATCGTGCTCGTTGCAGTGTGCGTGTTCGTTGACATAATTGTCACTTTCTGTAAATGCACACCGGATGGTCCAACCAGCTCGTCACTCGTAGCACACCACGTTGGCGTTACCGTAACTGTAACCGTCTCCGCTGCACATGTTGGGTATGCAGAGGAAACTGGTAATGAAGATGAACCGGCAAGCGACTTGATATCTGCAATGTCGCCCGCTTTGCCAGCTGCATCCAGAGTCTGTTGTAATGAGTCTGCACTAGTAACTGGGGCCGCTGTAGCTGCTGGTGCCGCTGCAGTTGATAGATCTGCAACACCCGCTGCCTTGTTGTTTCCAGCTGCAGCAGCTGCTGCTGCGTCAGTAGTAGCACCCGATTTTCCGCCAATAGTAATAACAATAGTAGATGTGATGGTAGATGTAGTGGTGAGGGAGTCACCGTTTGCACCAGTCGTGGTGATCACAGTTGTTTGCTCCTCAGCAGCAGCAGTGGTAGCAGGTGTCGCATCAGTAGATGGTGTAGTGGTTGCAGCAGGAGCTGGCGCTGGTGCTGCAGTGGTGTCAACAGTTTCAGTTAAACTAGTTGTAGTTGGTGCTGCCTCTGGTGCTGCTGGTGTAGTTTCAGCAGATGTGCTTGAGCTTGGCTCTGCCGCTGGTGATGCTGGCACTGCTGGCCCTGCTGGTGTGGTTTCAACAGGTAATGTGGATGAGCTGAGTGGAGTTAAATCTGCTGCTGGAAGGGCAGGAATTGACGACAGTAAACTGTCATTCGCATACCTTTTCATAAGATCTCTCAACTCAACATCCCCAATTGGGAGTGCTGAAGTCAATGTTGCACCAGCAACAAGTAGTGTAGGGATCAATTTAATTATTCTCATATTTCTCTTTCTTTCTTATTATTTCAAATGAGTGAATAGATTATCAACGGGAGGGAATTTCTGTAAAGGAATGACTGGTTGATTAAATCTGGAGTTGGTGTTAATCGATAACGTTTACTCTGGCTCTTGAATTTGAAATTGAATTGCAGAAGAAAGAACCCGTTCCTACTATCTTCATGTTCAACTCCCACTATTCTGTGGATTCCTCTCGATATATAAACGGTGACACGGTTTATCCCTTCATAAAACCGTTTTTCAGCTGCAAGAATAGAAACACGTTAATTGTTATGTTTACTTTTCAAAACGCGCTCCACAAAACGCGTTTCAGAATCGCGTTCAAACGCGTTTTCACTAGCTGAGCCGTAATGAAAACATAACTTTTAGCCTTTCTTTTACCCCTGAATTTCCGCTATATACTAAAACATTAGACAATAGGTTATAATTAGAAACTCTACAGATCGGGGTCAACCTTGTCTCCAAGATGCTGGTGATGCAAGAATTTCTGCTCTCCAAGACTATCAGGGAAATATGTTTGCTTAACTTTACCATCCTTATATTCAGGATTATATTTGTATCCTTTCTTGTACCCAAGTTCAGACATAAGCTTAGTAGGTGCATTTCTAAGATGAAGTGGTATCTCTGCACCTTCAACTTCAGGTTGACTCAACCATGACTTCATCTCTCCCCATGCTCTATAAATTTCCACACTTTTAGGTGCTCTAGCAAGTTTAACTGCACAGTGTACTAATGCCAAATCAGCTTCAGGTAAACCAACCATCTGCACCGCTTGGTACGCTGCAACGGCAAATGGTAAACACGTATCGTCTAAAACACCAACATCTTCACTCGCTATTCGAATCATTCGTCTCGCTATGTATAATGGATCCTCACCTCCACTCAACATCCTCCCAAGATAATACATCGCTGCATCTGGATTTGATCCACGTATTGCCTTATGAAAGGCAGATATTGTATCATAATGTGCGTCACCAACTCGATCGTAAAGCATCGGTGACTTCTTTAATATATGTTTCACATCTTCCTCTGTAACGTCAATTCTGTTGTTTTCGTTAGTTTTATCGCTTGTCAAGTTAGAATCAATCAATTCAAGGAACCCAAGTACTTGTCTACCATCACCATCAGCAACACTTACAATCCAATCAATTGCTTCAGAAGTAAGCTTTATCAATGGAGTCTCAAAAACAAGCTTACGTACCTTATTTATTTCTACCAAACCTCTACCAACAATTTGTTTCATCTCCTCTCGTGTAAGCTTCTCAAGAACAAAAACTCGACATCTTGAAATTATCGCTTTGTTCACAGTAAAGCTAGGATTTTCTGTAGTAGCACCAATCAAAATAATAACTCCACGTTCAATGTATGTAAGAAAAATGTCCTGCTGTGACTTACTAAATCGGTGTATCTCATCAATAAAAATAATAGTCGGTTTCCTTGTCAATTTGATCTCATTCAATGCTTCCTCAAATACTTTCTTGCAATCTGAAACCCCATTGATTACTCCACTCATCTCCACAAATCTCATATTCGTGGACTTGGCTAAAATACGTGCAAGTGTTGTCTTACCAGTACCAGGCTTACCCCAAAACAATAACGATGGAATCCTTCCATGCTTGATATACCCGCGTAAAATACCACGTTCACCAACGAGATGTGATTGTCCAATATAATTGGTAATATCTGTAGGTCGTAATCTTTCAGATAACGGTAAATTACATGTCATTTTCAAATGCTCAATTGTAATCTCTTTATTACTCTTCTTCTGATGATCTGGTGAAGACGGCACATCATTCTCTCTAGTTCTCTTTAGTGATTCTGTTTCAGGTTCTGTACTATCCGAAAATGATGTTTGTTGTTGTGATGGCTGATAGTGATACGTCCTTTGTTTCTCCTTCCCCTTCTTATTCCCACTTAGTAGCTGGCTTAACGGTTTGGCATTCGTAGGATTCTTTTTGGGCGGTGGTTCCGTATCATGTTCTACCTTAACATCATTTTCCGTGTTGTCCGGTTCTGTGCTGGAATCTTTAAGCTTTTCACTTTCTTCCAGTTTACGTTTCTTGTAAAGAATTTCACAATCATCTAGATGGTCGTTGATCTTAGATAATGAAATCTCTTCACTGCATATTGGACATTTAACCATTCTTAGATTTACCGGTTCATATCATGAAAAAAAAAGTGTATTATCGTATCTAAAACGCGTCTTGAAATAATAATCATGTTTATCACTGAAATTTGATATTTTATTTTACTTTTACATATACAATCTAATCAATACATAACATCAAATGATATATATTACTCTTTCCCAATTACAATTCGTCCTTGTTTAGAGTTTGTGATTCAGTATTTCCTGATGATGCTTTAGCAGCCTTAGCTGCCTTCTTAGCCTTCATCTTTCTGTAATGACTAAAACTTTTAGCCTTACCACTCTTAATCGCTTTTATAATCTCCTGTCTTTCACTGAATGGTCCATCGCTTGGCTCTGCGACGGATTTTAAGAAATTAGTGATTTCAGATTTCTTCATGTTCCCCTTATGCAATTTAATACCTTCAACAGGGTCAATCAGAATCAAAGTTTCGTTGTCTAAACTTTCAATTTCTGGAAGAAATTTCTGGACCTCTGATAAAACATCATTCTTTCTAGTGTCTAGATAAACAAAGTCAATTTGATTTATGAAATCAACAGCTAATGATTTATAAAGAACAGGAAATTGTGCTTTCTTTGTAAAAATTAAGACTTTTGGTTTACCTGTCCTGTCAATTAAAAACTTTTCAAGTTTTGCAGGTGCTAGCTTTTTGAAGAATGATTTAACTGATCCTCTCATATTATCAATAATAGCTGGAGCTTCTCTCTGTCTCTCATATGGCTGAACAACAAATTGTGATTTCCGTGATTTCCCCTCTCTAAAAGTTTTTGGTGGCCTGTACGTCAACAGTGTTGGGAAACCTTTCACGTTTTGTGATGCACAGAATTGCTTGTTCCTTTCGTCTTCACAATTAACGGCAGCAAATTGAGCAAAATTACGTGCCTTTTTTGCAGCAGTTTTGAATTCAGGAGCTAATTGTTGACAATAGCCACACCAAGGTGCGTAGAATTCAACAATAGTAGTATAGTTTGATCCGAAAACAAAATCGTCGAATGTTGAAGGTGTTAGCTCAATGACGTTCTCATCGTTCGTGTAATGAGGAGGAACATATGGCCGATCACTTCTTGCTTCTGTTAATGAAAAGATGAAAGACACCGCAAATAGGTGTGTAAACTTCATTCTGGCTATTTCAGATACTTTGACAAAAGGAAGATTGGTTATTCCGTCTACGCTTTTACATGATCACTTGTCCAAAATCAACTATGGCGGTGATAACGGTTGAACCCTGGTACTACGTCAAAATGTGAATTTTCCAGAAATCGTCGCGACGACCAATTTTTCATTCTTTGATTGGATTGATGTATCTTCATTTCGATCAAGTTTTGGCACTTTTCAGTGTGAAAGCAGTGTGCACAGAGAATAGAATACATTAACTGCTTACTGAACATATTATGATCACTAAATATTTTACTAAACTTACGGTCAGGTTTAATCCTTTTGGCTCTGAAGCAAGATGTGCTAGATCCATCTTGTCACAAATTCCACCATCACTAAATGCTACTTGCAAAGTGAACTTAGAACTGCTAAACTCCAAGTCCAAAAACAAAGCTTTCATTGAAGTGACATTTAAGGACAATACCGTGATGAGTGGAAATCCGAAAACCATGAAGTACGCTGATTTCACAAACATGTTTGACAAGCACAGTAAAAAATTACTGTTCAAGGAAGAAGTCGACAAATAATTTTACACTAATTCTTTTCAATGGTCTCTTTGTGTTTTTCTATCAATATCATTAATATCATCAATAATGCATTCTCCTTTAATCACTTTTAGCGTGTACATAGCTTTTATAAACAATTAAATCTGTCAATTTGTTTTTCCCCGGAACGATACTTACTCATTACCAATTAACTAACTCTTTAGTGTATATATAGCAACAATAAATTAGTAGTTTTGACCACGTTCGTTGTGGTAAAGGTGGTAATTGAATATAAGACTATTTGGGGTCCACCGCGTAGAATTGCAGAATGTGGTATCACTTCTCACCGTCTCAGTGATGTATCCTCCGTCAATATACCACCATTCATTAGTCTGCAGGATCAATGAAACAACTATCAAAACTAGCAGTGTATACCACAACACCTATTTTCTATGTCAACGCCAAGCCTCACTTGGGTCATTTTTACTCGATGACATTGGCAGATGTTAGAAATAGATGGTGTAAACTTACCGGAAGAGAAGCTTTCTTCACCACAGGTACAGACGAGCATGGTTTGAAAGTGCAGAATGCTGCAAGTGCTGCAAATAAGGATCCTAAACTGTTTTGTGATGATCTTGCTCAACAATTCAAAGATCTAGCTAAACTTGGTAATATCAAATATGATAGATTTATAAGAACTACAGATCCTGATCACTACGAGGCGGTGAATCATTTTTGGAAAACAGTTGATGCTAATAACTACATTTACAAAGGACGACACAGCGGTTGGTACTCTGTTTCCGATGAGACGTTTTTTACGGAATCGGATATAATGGAAGCTATTGATGAAAAATCAGGTAAGAAGATAATGGTTTCTAAGGAAACTTTGAACGAAGTTGTCTATCAATCGGAAGACAACTATTTTTTCAAACTTTCGGAGTTTCAAGAAAGACTTCTAGAACTTTTAGAAGCAAATCCTGAATTTATCAAACCTAAAAAATACTACGATTTTATTGTAACTGAATTGAAAACTAGAAAGTTGGATGATTTATCTATTTCAAGATCTTCTTCAAGATTACAATGGGGTATTCCAGTTCCAAATGATGATACGCAGAAAATTTATGTCTGGTTTGATGCATTGGTTAACTATTTAACATCCGAGGGCTATCCAACATCAAAGGAAATGCCTCAGCCAACACATTTGATTGGTAAAGATATCATTAAATTTCATTGTATCTTCTGGCCAGCATTTTTGATGGCTGCTGGTATCCAGTTACCAAAACAAGTATTTGTTCATGGTCATTGGCTTATGGGTGGCCGTAAAATGAGTAAGTCAAGAGGTAATGTTGCTGATCCTGTTGAAATATCCAATTATTATGGAACTGATGCTTTGAGACTGTTTATGATGAAGTATTCTGTTTTAGATTCCGATGGTGATTATAATGAAGAAACCTTGAACAATCTTCGGAGTGAATTCATCGATAAGTTTTGTAATCTCATGATTCGTTCATTGTCTAAAAACTTTAGCATAGAACGTGCACTAAAAAGATTGAGTTCGGAAAATTATTCCACATTACTGGATCA
This sequence comes from Pichia norvegensis, assembly GCA_030570285.1. Lineage (NCBI taxonomy): Eukaryota > Fungi > Ascomycota > Pichiomycetes > Pichiales > Pichiaceae > Pichia > Pichia norvegensis. The sequence goes on from JAJLVM010000005.1 coordinate 46,912, forward strand.
AGTTGATGATACAGAATTCAAAAACTATTTGCTAGAGCTTCAAGACAATATAAATGATCTCAAAAATAATATTGACGATGATATAATTAATTTCAATATGCATAGGGCAGTTCAAAAAATTTTCAGTTTGGCTCCTATTGTCAATGGTTTATTTGACAAATTTGAGCCATGGAAGCTAAAAGTTAAAAGTGAAGATAATGCCGTGACATCTGAGATTAAACAGTTGAAGCAAGATTTGCTTATTTTCACAGCATTGGATTCATTAAGAGTTATAATGATATTGTTATCACCAATTACTCCAGATTATTCTCGAATCTTACTAGATCGTATGAAGGTTGATGAATCTAGAAGAAACATTGAATACTGTAAAATGGGTGCAGACCTTACTTACGGGAAAAATTCTGTTTTCAAGAAGGGACAATCGGTTCCATTGACTAAATTGTCTGTTTTAGAGAAAGCTAGTCCAAATTAATGATATATAGACTGTACATATTAAAACTTAACACTCGAATCCAACTATTTCACAAGACAGAGTTTGTAGATCCAAAAGTACTACAGATTTTGAGTCATCAAAATCTGGAATCGCAATAACTCTGATTGACACAATATCTCCGTTTTTCCTTTGTAGTTCCACCATTGATGTTTCAAAGCGTGGTTGGTTACCAACAATGTAGACGTGTGGCGTTTCTTTCAAGGTGAATGGGTCATTGTCTTCAAATGGGTAACACCAGAGTGTGTCAGGTGCCGTTGGTGCAATGTTTTGCCATAATAAAGTATCTTCAATAATGCGTAGTCTGGAATCTTTAAATAAACAGTCTTTTAATTTACCATCAGCTTTTGTGTTTGGAATAATGTATTTCATTATGTCATTGACTGATTCTCCAGAAGAAACCAATATTCTCATCCCATTTATATCATAAAATGCAGGTTCTGTAAGCCTCTTGAAATTTTGGTATTTGGAAGAAAGAGGGAATAGTGAATGATGGAGCGGTTGTTTAGGCAACCCAAGCTCTACAACATCTCTAGGACCTGGTAATATAGAAATTGGTATACTCTGTAGTAGTTCAGAAAAATAACTATCCAAATACTTCACGGGTTGAGCACTATAATTCATGTTAAAGTTTTCAACATATTTATTTTTTTCGGACTTTACCTTGACTTCATTTGAAGTTATATCCAGACTATTCCCAACAATCATCATTTCTGTAACTTCTTTTGCTCTTTCATCTTCAAATTCTCCAATAATCCAACTTTTCATAACTTCCAAATAGTCATATTTTGACTTGTCATTAACGTTAAGACCACCAGTTAAAAGCAATTTGCCGGTTGTGTTTTTGGAATGGTCTATTTCACGCTGTGCTGCTGGTTCTGGATATACTATATCGACAACATGGAAAATTCCGGATTCAATTTCCATACCAAGAACTGCAATCACTAATCCTGTAACAATTAATTTTTTTGTTAAAATGTCACCTGTAAGTAAGATCCTTCCACTTTCATCTTCAAGCCAAATCTTGTCAGTTTCTGGATCACTGTAAGATGACTGACGCAAATCATCAAAATTCTTGTTAGATCCACCAGCTTCATTCACTAGCTCTTTCAATTCTGTAAAATGACCTTGAACACTCAGCTCTACTTCTTTCAAAACGTCTGGTTTGAATTTCATATCGGCAAGTGTTGTTCCTATGATATACACGGGTTTCAGGTACGGTACATCCAAAACCTTTGGAACATATTTTGGTTTCATACCATTAACTTCAACATTAGACCATTTAGGATTGGCCATCTTCATGACTCTAGATTTGAGCTGATTGGAACGATGTGTATAGATTTTGTTGAATTGAGCATTGTATGTACGCGTCTTGGTTGGGTTACAAAACGTGCGATCTTCATTTTCAGGACTCAAAGGAGTAGGCCTTAATATTCTTTCGGATGTTGTCATATCTTAAATTGAAGTTATGATCTATAATTGAGATCCTGATAAATGAAATGATAGTGTAAATCCGACTGACGCCAAAAAAACATTATAATATTTATTTGCAATACTTTTCGATTCCTCTAAACTGGGCGCAGCAAAATTGTGTTCTTCCGAATGACGGCGCTGTCTCCACTTCCACACATGATGGCAACTCACTAACTCCTGTGTTGAATAACAACGACGCCAATTGTGTATGCACAAACATCATGGAGAAATTAGACCTTTCCACATACGCAAAAGATATTAAAAACTATTACGACTCGGTTGTTTCAGGATCCAATTCCTACGCAATCTTTACCACTTTGAGGGATTCCTCTTTGAAACCAACTACCCTCGGTGATGGTGATCTCAAGGACTTTGTCTCCGAATTTGAAGAAGGTTCTGTTCAATTTGGTGTCATCAGTGTCAATCCATATGGTTCTGATGTCAAGAAGATTGTTTTACTAGGTTGGTGTCCAGATTCTGCTCCAATCAAATCGAAGGTTTCATATGCAAACAACTTGTCAAATGTTGGAAAGATACTACATTATCATGTTGAAATAACCGCTAGAGATAGTGACGATTTAGACATTGAAGACATTATGAAAACCGTTTCCAATGCATCTGGTGCAAGATACTCAATTCAAAGTCTTTCACCATCATCATCATCTTCTTCTGGTAGTAAATTCAAACCAACTCCTAAGCCACCATCTAAATTGGCTGAACCAGAAACTACAAAACCTGCACCATCTATTATTAAGCCTAAGCCAGCTGCACCACCAAAAACTGTTTCAACTGATGATGGCTGGGAAGGTGAAGAAGAAATTGAGGAAAGAGATTTTTCTAAAAAACCATTAGATAATGTTCCATCTGCATACCAACCAACCAAAGTTGACATTAATGCTTTGAGAAATTCCGAACCTAAGAAGGTAGAATCTCCAAAAATTGCGACAATCTCTGTCAATCCTTCAGGTGGTCTTACATCTTTACCAAAACCTAAACCTTCCAACTCTGTATTATCTAGATTTAACCAAGATGAAGTTGTCAAGACTGAATTTGGTACTAAAGCTCCTGTTTTCAACAATGGTCCATTAAAGGATAATAGCAAACTTGTTGGAGGTTTAAGTAGGAACTTTGGTGCAGATAATGGTAAAACACCAGCACAAATTTGGGCAGAGAAGAAGGGTAAATATAAGGACGAAGGCCATGATTCTACTCCTGTTAATGCATCATCCGAAAAGGAAGATACAGAAGACTTAGAACCGGTTAATGAAGTTAAAGCAAAGTTTGAAAAACTACAATTGGAAGCGAAGAAGGAAATGGACGAGGAAGAGATCAAACCATCATTCCCACCAAAAAATACCGGTAATAGTTTCCCACCAAAAACATCTAGTTTCCCACCACCACCTGCACGCGATACTACATCATTCCCACCAGCAACCAACTCTTTCAAGAAATTCCAAGAAGAAGAGAAGGAAGAAGAGGAAGAAGAAGACGCATGGGAAGAAGAGGAAACGCAACCATCTGTCAAGACCCCTGCTAGATCTTTACCTCCACCTGTTGAACGCGAGCCTGTTGCTACACCAGCAAGATCTGAGCCTGAACCACCTGTTGCTGAAAAGGCACCAGAAATTGTTTCCGAAAGTAAAACTTCAAATACTGCGGTTGCGGAATACGATTACGAGAAAGATGAAGATAACGAAATTGGTTTTGTTGAAGGTGAAATCATTATCGATATTGAATTTGTTGATGAGGATTGGTGGAGAGGTACTAATTCCAACGGCGAGACAGGTTTGTTCCCTGCATCTTACGTATCTTTGAAAGAAGAAGCAAAGTCTGAAACTCAAGCCCCACCTGCTGCTCCAGAAAGAAATCTTCCACCACCACCACCAGAAAGAACATCAGGACCTTCCGCTGTTGCTGAATTTGATTACGAAGCATCCGAGGATAACGAACTTACATTCAAGGAAGGTGATGTGATTACGGATATTGATCAAGTCGATGAAGATTGGTGGTTAGGAACTTTCAACGGTGAGAGAAAGTTGTTCCCATCAAACTATGTCAGTTTGAAAAACTAGAATTATTTATAGCCAACTCGGTATTGTGTAAAACATGATTGTATACAATACTATAAAACTTTATCGAAATATTGTAACTAACAAGGGGTGCAAATCAATAAACTTTCTTACATAATCTCTTTAATGGTAGATTCAAATAAGAATGAAAACATGAAAAGGAATGGTATACTTTCTGGTGTTCTGTTGAACCCTCTTCTTCCCACGATTGATTGATGTGAGTTCAAATTTTGATTTAGGACAGCAATTTTTGTCCATTCAATAGTATTGAGGTTTTCCAATATTTCTTCTCTTGTTTCACTGAACGGCATTGGTTTTAAACCTTGTGTCACTTGCAATGTCGACAAATCACCAGAGAAAAGTCGCTTTTTTAAAGAAGATATCACTGAATTTTTTGATTTATATTCAAGAGTAAATTGAATATCAATATCAAAATTTTCCTGAGTTTCGTCAGAATTTGTGGTATTTGTAATAGTTTTTTGAAGCACATTATCTTCTTCAAGAGCGTTTAAACCATTTTCAACAACTTTTCGAGTTAAATGCGAAAGACCTGGATTTTGTTGTTGCAAGTTTTCCTCTTCATCATAGCCATCAGAATCACAAGCTTTATCATCTTCGTCTGTTGTTGATAAAGACGAAGTCGACAATGATCTCCATAAACGCTTTATATCAGGCTTTTGTAGTAATCTTACTCTAAAATAACTTTTGATAGTTGAGAAAATACTCACAGAAAGTATTATTGGGAAAATGAAAAACATAACAGTACCAATCACTAGAAACCTTATTGGGAATTTCTCTGACGGAGTGATTGTAGATTCCGGCAGTCTTTTTGTCTCATTAAAATCAACCACCAAACATTCCACTACTTCTCCACTTTCATTTATGTATGCGCTAGGCAAACCATCAATAAAGCGTGGTTCAAGTTTATTCCAATCTGACAGAGCGTCATATTTAGTGATAAATGATGAGTAAAATCCTACGGTTCTGTCAAATTTAGCATTTGCTACAACGATTTTGAATTTGAACAATTGCAATCCTTGATAATATTTCTCTCCTGGATCACTTAACCGATAAAGCATTCCTGCTTTGCCTTCAACCATGAAAAGGTCCCTTCCAGTCTGACCAAGAAAGTTAGACCCAAAGAAATTTAAAATCTTTGTCGAATTGTTATAAAAGGTAGATCCAAGATGTGGAGTTGCCATAGTGGAAAATATTCCAGGTTTAATTTCATCAAAGAATCCTGCTTCGTATAATTCACCAATAACGTACCTTGAAATTAATCCACCTAAGGAATAACCGATAAAACTGATTTGGCTTATAACTATATCGTGTTCGTCCTTCAATACTTGCATATGATTCAACAAATCAACAATAACATAATCACCAATTGCTTCAATACCATCATATGTTTTAAAATGAGAGAAGCATGATGGTGCATAGGTATGAAAATTACAAACATCTGATTTATCCAAGCTATGATGCATAACCGATTCAAATCTAGCCAGGTTACTGGATGAACCCCAAAGACCATGAACAAACACTATCAAGTGATGTGCCTTGTTATTTGTTTCTGACATTCTTCTTCGGTATCTTCTGTAGTATCTAGTTTTGCAAAAGAAGTAAAAGCTACCATCCATTCCCCTTTTTATTATCACATGGTCCCTTATGGAGATTGTAAGCGTAACTCCGCCACTAAAGTTCGCTTACAAATATTAGCTCGGATAAAATACCCGAATTTTGCGTGTTTTACTGAAAAGTTTCAAAGTTGAGAAACTGAAAATATTTCGTGTCAAAATAAATGCATTGGGCTCAGCTTGATCGATTGGTGAAGAGACTTTAGGGAAGGCTAGAGGTATCAGATCAAGCAACACGGAACCATGAATGGAAGGGTCTTCAGTGCTACAGGTAAGGCAATTATTGCTGGTGGATATCTTGTTTTGTTCCCACAATATAGAGCTCTAGTCGTCGCTTTGAGTGCACGGATGCACGCTATAGCTGATGTAACTCACGTCGACAGTGAAGGACATTTAACAATTACTGTTAAATCACCGCAATTCTTAAACGGTTTGTGGAGTTATGAGTTGAAAGTATCCGATTATACAAGAGAAGGATTGAATACACCAATTACCGAATTGAATGCACGACGTAATCCGTTCGTGGAAGCGACAATAAGTACAATTGTCACTTATGTGATTGGCACAGGCTTGATTACTTCAAACTGCAAAAGTAAAAACATTACAATTACTATGTTTTCTGATGCTGAATATCATTCCCAAGAAGGTGCATCAGAGAAGTCTTCTGACAATAATGCGTATACGTTTTTATATCACCAAGATGAGATTACTAAAGTTCCAAAAACGGGACTCGGTTCCAGTGCAGGATTAGTCACATCTCTTACAGCAGCATTGTTGAGTGCTTTTGTTGAAAATTTCAACATTAACGATCCTGCACAAAATTGGAGGAACAAGATTCACAACTTAGCGCAAATTGCACATTGTAAAGCTCAGGGTAAGATTGGATCAGGGTTCGATGTTGCGAGTGCAACTTTTGGATCCATTATTTATCAAAGGTTTGAACCTTCAATTATCACTGACCTTCTTGAAGCGAATGATGATAGTTTGAGAAAACTAGCATATCTTGTAGATACACAAGATTGGAACATGACACATGATATTTGTGCTTTACCACCCGGTATAAGACTTTTGATGGGTGATGTTAAAGGAGGATCAGAGACTCCAAAGATGGTTGCCCAACTTTTAAAATGGAGACAAGTGAATCCAGAAAGGTGTGGCGAAGTTTGGTTTGATCTTAATCAAAGTAATACAAATTTAATGGACGGTTTAATGGAACTTTCCGATTTGGCACTTTCAAAGCCAAACGTCTACAATCAAATACTATTAGAGTTTTCTTCAAAACAGCCAAATTACATTTTCAGTAGTTCTCACGAAGCTGCAAACCCGATCAAGAAAATTGTCTCTGCGATCAAGCATATTAGGAATAACTTAAAAAGCATGACCAATGAAGCAGATGTTGCTATTGAACCAGAATCACAAACTTTACTCTTAGATGCAGTTAGTCAGATTAATGGTGTTTTTGGGGGAGTTGTCCCCGGTGCTGGTGGCTACGATGCTATTTGCGTTTTAGTTGCTAGTTCAGAAGCTGAGAAAATCAAAGAGATGACGTATCAAGATCCAGTTTTCTTGAAGGTAAGATGGATGGACTTGACTGAACAAAAGATCGGTCTCGTTGAGGAGAATGTCAACGACTTTGTCGGTCTTGTGTAGCGTAAAGTGGTGTGTATAGTTCTGTGTGAAAAACAAATCGTAATTTGTCCCCGCGTTTATCGATTTCCCTTGTTTTTTTTTCTATTGTTCGCATATTGTTTTTTCTCCACACCAAGCAACCGGACATGTTTTAAGATTGCGGTATCTAGAGGCTCTGAGAAAATGAGGGTCTTGTGTAAGGTATACTTATTCACACACAATCATTTTGTTCCTTATTTAATTCTATCAAGATATACAATTATTGTGAATTTAGGATGATGTCCGAAAGTGATTCTTTGTTTACAGTTCCCTTGTATGGTACCGATATGCCAACAAATCCCGATCAGAGTCGTATATCCTCAAGTCAAATGGCACCACATTCAAGTGAGCTCGCTGATCTGGAATCAGTTGATGATTTGAATTCTAATGATTCATTTATGACCAGTGAATACAATAGTGAAGTTAACAGTTATCATGTCCCGATGTTAACTGAAGATGTTGCCAACAAAGAAAAGAAGACTTTACAGGTAATACATAGAACTACATCAAGTGAAACGACGGAGAGTAAAATAAATAAAGATTATGATCACACAAAACATCCAGTTTTCTCAATTGTTGGTAAGTTAGAAGCTAACAGTGATTCAAAACCTGCAATTGAGATCGAACTGTCACCGAAAATGATGAGCATTGATGGACGGAGTTTAAGAAGCAGACAGTCAGAAAATTTTGATTTTATCAGTTTGCAATTATCAAGTGAAGATGATATTGATCATAGAACACGTTTTGAAACGTTTTTCGGAATTGACTATGCTGTTTCCAGCTGTGCTGAAAGTGTAGGTGATTCTGACTATGGTTGTGATGTTTCATTTGTTGAAGATCCACCTTTTAAGTCCATCAGATATGGCGCGACTACTACTAACCAGTCTGAAAAATCCTCTCTGAGGGGAGAAGCAGATTCGGCATTGTTAACACCGCCGGATGCGCCACCCCCATATTCAGAGGTAGAACACCCATTATCGCCATTCAAGCGAGGTGATGCAAGGAAGAACACCAATGTAAGTAAAAGGGCTCTTTCACTTAAAATAAAGAAAAGTAACAATCAGTTAAGAGACGGTCCTAATGATGTTTACCGTTTAGACAAATACTTGCCACCTTATAGATCATTGTTGAATCCAAATAGAGTTTATGATTATCGTACAAACACGTTCATTGACTCTGCTAATAAAAGGATTGTGACAATGTACAATAAAAGTAACAAAACCAATCGAATTGTTTCACTTGTAATTAAAGCAGCCACTGATATTTCACAAAGAGCTGATTTAAATAACAATAATATATCCAATGATTTACCACAAATTGAATACAAAACAAAGCCTGAAGCAAAATTTCAAGATTTACCAGACACAATTGTTAATCGGATAATTAATTTTCTTGGTCAAAGGGAATTGGTGAATATGCTATATGTTTCAAACAAAATAAAAGAAATGGTTATACCAATATTGTATTATTATCCAAAGTTCACATCTACGTATCGAGTTGCACAGTTTGTTCACACTATATTAAACAACAACGATTTAGCCAAACTTGTGAAAGTACTTGATTTGAGTAAAATTGAATTACCGATTACATTAACCCCCGCGGAGAAGGTCAAGTATCAAGATAAATTGATATATGGTATTGATAGTGCAATTGAAGTTTTAAGTGGAACAAACAAAACAGTGTACGCTGGTTGGAGAGATTGGAAGTTTAGAAACAATACGAAATATGGGATTCCAAAAAGAGCACGTAGCAGGTCTAATTCTCTTTCAACTTTGAATTCAACTGCTCTTTCATATAATTCGACTGAAATTGATGTTTTCACGAACAATTATTTCCCTGAACTGAGTAGATTTAAAACAACGAGTCATACATATGACAAACCGAAAAGCAAGTTATATGAAGGTAAAAGGTCAATGTCTACTTCTAATTTAAAACTTGAAGATGAAGGGTTTTTGAAAAGCATGAGACGGATATTTGAACCTTGGAAGAAGAAAACAACTAGATCGAAATCAATTACTATACCTGCACGTAAGAAGGTAAAGCAGAGTAGCAATAGTATTCACCAACAGAAACCTGCTACATGTGTTACTAAAAGGCATCGCAACACTGTTACTTTTGCAATTGAGGAGCGCAAACGTGAAACTATACCATTTAGTACCCCACATCCAGTAATGAGATCATCATTAGGACAATATTGCTTTAAACGTGATATTCCTGTTGGATTTGTAATTCATTTATTTGAAGAATGCATTAATCTTGAAGAAATCAATTTTGATGGAGCAATATTAAGTTCAGATTACAAGCTTTGTGACTATAGTTCATTTAATTGGAAATATAGTACAGGTATAATTAGTAGAGTACCTAAAAAGTGTGAAGGTCGTGCTATTTTTTGGAGTGATACTGATCGTGATATTGATGTTGAACAAGATTTAGTTGAGAAGGGGATTATTGAAATAATGGAAGTTCATAAAATTTGGGAACCACTTTTAAAATTGAAAAATGTTCATACATTAAGTTTAAGGAAGATCAATTCAATTGAACAGAGTTTAATTTCAAAACTACTTTTCGAAAGTGAATTTGCAGAATCGATTACTAAATTAAGATGTCATGGCTCAGGTATGGTTAAAAGAAGTGAATGGGATATTTTAGAGACTGCTTGTGAATGGAAATCGTATCTTATGTCGGTTTAATACTGTGTTGGGTTAATTATACTATTGTATCACTTGAAGTGTGGTAATTATGATTGTTTAAATTGCTTTTTGCATTGATAATGTGCGGTTTAATGAATAGCTCGTAATTTGTAAAAAAAATAATAATTGCTAACATAATTATGGCTGTGAATAAATAGATGATCTCCGGCCGAAGTATGTAAATCAATAAATCAATAATACTGTGGAGAATGTATTGAATAGTTTCGCTACTGAATAATATTAAGTATACAAAGGTGGTTTATTTACATATACTCCACAAATTGAATGTAATTGTTTCGATATTGTTGATGACCTGGAACGTTTGAAATGAGATGAAACAAGAAACAAGAGAAAAAAAATTTTTTTTTTTTTTTTTTTTTTTTTGAAACAAGAAAAAAAATAATTCTAAATTTGGCTTGATCCGCTGCATGGAACAAAAACGGTTTTCCCTTAATAAAGACCAGTTTTGTTTAAAGTAAAAATATTATATAGATTTAGCACATTTAACGTTAATCTGTACAATGTGGCTTAGATATTAGTTTACTTAAAGTAGTGTATAAATGTGTTGTTACTCAGTAGTGCGGGCCAATTACAAAGTAAAGTTTAAAGTTTTTTTACAAGGTGATTGAAATCTAATTTTGGAAAACTTAGAATGCTTGCCCTGAACATGTTGTTAACTATTTAGTAAAGTTCTAGACTAGTATTAAACGATGATTCAATTATGTTGTACAGGACAAAAAGATATAAAACTAAATTTAGATGTATTAAATAAGTGTTCTTAAAGGTACCTACCTACTGCCGCATTTGTTAATCGGTAAACGAGGATGTCCGTTTTAATATTAATATTATATGTTATTGCCGAACATGCATTTAATTACGATTAATCCGTCATTTTAGGTCTCGGGAAGGCGGTAAATTACTGTTTAGCGGCTAAACAAGAATATAAAAGTGTAAGATTTTTTTATTCTTGATGGGATCGTTTACTTATTTGCTTATTTGCTTGTTTGTGTTTTGTCAAATTTGAATATATAAGTGCGAGAACGGGGTTAAGAGAGGTTGTTGTTATTGTTGAATAAAGAATAAGTCCTCGGGATTAAACGTGTAATCAATGCAAAGAGCAATCTACTCAAAGCAATTGTAAGAGAATCAATATATATCGGGATACGTGCAAGAGAGCTTGAGACCTGCCAAATGCAGATGCAGCAATCTGTGCATGATAAACGAAGAGGCACATAAATTGAACTAACGAGCGACAGTGTGCACTGCATGCGAGCCAGACAAAAGACTCGCGCCCAGCTTTTCGGGTCTCGTGGAATTACACCTGCACGAGGACGAGTGTGAATGGGAGGGAACTGGCAATGGTAATGGGGTAGGAGTGAATGTTTCGTTTTCGTTGTTGTTGTTTTCGTTTTCGTTTCCTTTTTCCATTTTCCTTTTTCCATTCTCCATTCTCCGTTTTCCTTTCTCCAATTCATGTTTCTCATTTCCTATAAAAGGTTCTTGTCCGTTCTTTTCTTTTTGCAGCAGGAATGGAAAAGCCAGTTTTCTGCGAATAAAAAAAAAATGTGTTTCGGTGTAAAAGAAACGATTTGCAGGTTCGCATAAATGACTTTTAAATAATAGAAACCCCCCACCAGAAATTTGGACTTTTGTTTATGGAGAAGGAAATTTTGGAGAATTAGTTCATGTTGTGCTTAGTTTTTAGTTAGTCTCTACTAAAAACAGGTGAACTCAATTGGTTGGTCCTTATTTAGGATTGCAATCACATGGCTACCCTTGAATAATTACTTGCGGGTAAAAACTTTTCTCATACCCTACAAGATTAGACGCAATAAGGAAGATAAAGAGTTGATTTGATTCACCTCGAACCTTCATTGACGTCATAATCACGAAAAAAAAAAGAAAGAGTAAGAAAAAACAAAAAAAAAGACAAATGAATGTATAATCAATTAGCTTCCCACATTCCCTACAATACAAAGTGTAGGGTATGAGAGAAGCTAATGGTTTATTCCCATTTCTATATAGTTAAAATAAAGTATAGTTGAATTGTATAATAAAATATGAACATCGAAAAGCAGGGGTTGGAGTTCGGGTTGATGTTGGTGGTTGATGTTGGGGTCGGGTGCAGGGTCTTCTCCATTATTAGCTGCATTAAAATTGCCAGTGTGAATATGGCCGTGTTGAGGTGCAGAAATGGAGAGACGGGAAAGTTTTTGCGCATGATAACTCCCGCGCAGTGATCTGCGCTGGTGTCTAATCGATCAGTGCCGAAGAGGGCTGGAAGGGAGGTTACATGGCGATGTGTTCCTTTGGCAATTTAAGGTTTGGCCAATTAAGGTACTGTAACTTAGTTTATAGAGAGAGGGAAAGTGGGAAAGAGAAAGAGAAAGAGAAAAAGGGGGTTAAAAAAGGCAGAATAAATCGAATCTGACGAACCCTAAAATGATAGGACAGGGGAAGTCATCAGAAAAAAACCTTAACGATTTAATGTTGCATCATGGATAGGAAATCACCACTTTAGCGGGAACACCACACCCGCCCACGTCCCAACCACTGACGATCCGCAAGGTCCGACAAGAAGGTGTATAAACACGGGCAGGGTACATGTAGATCGACCTACATGTTATACACACAACCGTACCTGAAATACTGCCGCTCTGGGGATGGCCGATGGACGATCTAGACACCTAATGCTGCAACTGCAATGAGCAACAGAACATTGTGAATATTGTGAACATTGTGAACATTGTGAACATCATGTGAACACTCAGAACAATTACGCAGACAACTGACACAACTGACACATCCTGGCAACAATTTTATGTAAGCGACATTAAAGCAAGCAAACAAACTCTGTCTTCGCAAAGTCAAACGTACTCTTTTGAGTCCGAAAACAATAGCGACGCTCGGTTGCTCACTGCAATTATCCACTTTTTCGGCACATGGCTGCCGCTTTTTCGTCCACAGATCTTTGTTTCACGTAATCTCCATCATTTCCATCCCCCGGCCGATCCTCTAAACTCCTACTCAATAACAGGTACTCCAATGCTTACATACTTACATTTCACTTTTCACTTTTCACTTTTCACACTTCACTTTTCACATTTTACAATCTACCTTCAACTTTCCACTTTACAAACCATCCGTATCAAATTGCTAAAATCACTTTCTTCATCATTTATTCTTTCTAACAAGAATGGTAACTTATTTTGCACTCTATCTAGCGACGTTATTAAACTGCGTCGAATTTAGTAATCCACAAAATACACCTATTGCATTGCGTAAGTATCTTTTTTTGCGCTGAAACATACATTCTTTTCTGACCCGTTCCTGGTTTTCTGACCACCTCCAAATTGTAGCAAAACAAATGAATTATTCATAGACACCACCATCCTACTTCAAATTATACATCCTACTACATTCACGGAAGGCAGAAAATGGAATTCCTGCAGTCTGTCCCTTTAACTGATTGCTTTCCAATGACAGAGTATGGCAAGTTTTTCTCAACATTATTGAGCTTCTCTGTTGCGTGTGGCAAACAAGTTTCACTCACTTTACAAACTCAAACACTTATGCTATCTTGATTAACAGTATCTTTTATCTTTGACTATCTTGAAGTGCATATCGAAAAGTGTGCAAATTATAAAGAAAAGGGATAAAAATATTCTTCTTTTCGATTTGCAATACAGAGCTAACAAGAATAACCTTCTGTTGTGTTAAACGGATTTGCAAAGTCTAGTTGGGCATTCTTTCTGCTTGTTTTGATAATTTATTTAATCAGTGATACTAAGTTTCAAAAGTAAATTGAGCAAGGCAATCACAATTATGAATCATTGCAAATACACTAAAGGTTGTTGTTTCTCACTTTACTACTTTATAACAAACAAAAGCAAGTTTTAACTATCAATTATGTTACTCAAAGTGCTTTAAGTTAATAATTCGCATCTATCAATAGCATCAGCACAAAATGGAATGTTATCAAAAAATTACTAATCAAGCTCAAATTAAACAATAATATATGTACTGCAGATATTTCTGTTTGAAGAAAGTTATGTCTACCCAAGTAGCTGGAGAGGAAATAATGTTCATTATAAATTCAAATCAAAAGTGCCTTAAATAACTAAATCCTTGGCTACATAGCCTTCAAGAGAGGTAACTCTAAAGATGATTATACTTTGAATGAATAACAATTATTAGCAGCACGCATCAGCGACTGTTTTAGCACAAACATAGGATGTAAGGTAAAGCGCATTTAGATTATCACACATGTGCCTACGCAATGCAATCTTCTCAATGAGTTTAAGGATGTAAAGAATTAGCGGTGCAGGAGATTTTTAATCTAACCAACTGACTCTTTCTCAATAGATGTTATTTTTTGAATAATTGGTGGCTGTTTTCAAAGGTTTATATGATAAAACTAAATTATGAGTTGCCTTCGAGTAGTAATTGTGTTTCCATAATGGTATTTTTTACAACGCTTTATTATTGGGAATTATCTATACCGTCCATATTGATTGAGAAGCATGTTTCTCTATTTCTGCAAACACGATTTACATCTTAGATTCCAGTCTAAGTGTTACCATTAGTAAACTTCCTTTGTGGCACGAAAGATAAAAAGCACGGATTATTACATCACAAATTATTCTTATTTTGAAGGTTACACAAACTAAAGTAAATGTGGCTTAGTCTTAAGTGAAAACAATAGTTGAAAAGTGTAGACAATACGCTGAATTTATTAGAATAGCATTTTCCTATTACTGCACCACAGAGTTCAATTTTCTACACAATCACATCAAAATAAAACTTAAAAAAAGCACAATATTCTTCAGATCACACACAATTTACTTTAGAATAATCATTTTAGCTTCTATTCAAAGAAAGGTACGATGCTTGGCATTTCAGGTGTGCAAGGAAGAATGAAAAAGACCACTCGCAGCAATTGACGATAGTCTCGGTTTCGTACCTGGAGGATCGGCCGACTGTTGGCAAGACCTTACAGGTATGTTTGTTCTGCTATTCGACACTTTTGTGATACATCACACTATACACTAGTATTCACTCTACACAATCACCAACTGCAACCTCCCAACAGCAAGGGGGATGTGTTTGTAATGGCCCACCTGGTTGGGAGGAGCGGTGGGTAAAAGCCGAGTGCCGTTAGTCCCAGAGGGGCCAGAAAGAGAGTGCGGAAATTCTGTGTCGCTTCTCTTTGTTCTCTGTGCGCGTGGAAAGCGACGCAGATTTGTCGAGAATGCAGCAGCCTCTTCTGGGCCATGGACAGGAAGACCCTCCACTTGTTCCTCCATTGAGGGCTGCTTCACTGCATTCCGGATGAAACCGAGAGCAAAGAGCAACTACAGTGGGTGTAATCTGAGTGGGTGGTATACGATTATACACTGTGTTCTAGCTAGTATATTACTTGCGTATCCACATATATTACCTTGCTTGCTTGCTTCGAAGTGTTGGTCGTTGATACAAGTCACTCTTGTGCGAATATTTGTTCTTGCTATTGCAGTTGCTATTGCTCTTGTTGGTTTTGATGGCGTCATTGCGCTTCCCACCTGCATTTCTACCTGCACCTACGGCTTCGTAAAGGTATTCCTTGCCGCTTTCTAGTTCTAATGGAGTAAGAATTGGACAGAATTCAACGACTAGCAATAGTTCTAGTATTTCAGTAATTTATTCCTTCTTATAATTTAAATTACTAATAAATAATAAATTATTTAATAATCTAATTTCGGATAATTATAGAATTCCCAATTTTGACACAATTAATTAAATAATATTTTTTTTCTGTTCATTCATTCATTCATTCACCTTAAACCGTTATCTAATTTTGATAAATTCAGCCCTAAACGATTACTTGTCTAATAATATATTCCCATGTTGCTAGAAAAGCAATCTAGCAGCGGGGTCCCCTGGAAAAATACTAACGCATCTCCTTACACTAGTTATGGCGAAAAATGTCTCTAGAAGCGGTAGAACCACACGCCGGCGGCAGAAACTCAACTTTTCGACAATCTCACGCACATCAGTTTCCGCAACATCACAAACCTATTTGGCAATCTTAGACACATTTTCAAGCTCGCCTTCTTTTGCTCCTTTTTATCTAATTTTTACACTAATCTTTAACTATTCACAATTTTAATTACATTTAATAATAAATAATCAACATTTTCTTTATTTACATTATTACTAAGTTTAAAGGAAAAAAAATTAATTTTTAGCAAATGCAACCTTCACATCAGCATATGCAGAATAATCCCACTTACATTCCGCCCCCAAATGCAATGCATCCAATGTATATGACAAATCAATATATCTCTTACGCAGGGATAAATCCAAATCCTAATTCAAATCCAAACCCCAATCCAAGTGCAAATGCAAGTGCAAATGTAAGTGCAAATGTAAGTCCCACGGGCGTCCCTCTGAATCAAGCAATAAATTCAATGAATTCTCAAATCACACAACAATCGCAACCACAACAACTACAAACTCAACCATACCCTGATTATTTCCAACAACACCAACAAGATTTCAGAAATTTCACAAATCAACCTCAATCGTTCCCTAGTTTCCCTCCACAAGCTAGTTTCATTTCACCAAATATGAATCATTACCAACCAATAATTCAACATCAAAGTCTCCCACCTAACACTCAATCCAACCAAGTACTACGCTCTCCACAACTACAACAAGTATATCCAGGAATGGGTGTTACACAACAACAGCAGCATATTTTACAACATCAGCAACAACAGCAACAACAACAGCAACAACAGCAACAACAGCAACAACAGCAGCAACAACAACTTCATGAACAACAACAATATCAGCAGCAGATTCAAATGCGCCATCGCCAACAACAACAGCAGCAGCAGCAGCAATTGCGACATCACTCCATTTCTCAACCAATTACACAGCAACACTTATCACAGCAAATTACACAGCAACAATTACCTCAACAGTTATCACCACAACAGCAGCAGATAAATTCACTTCATAGTAATGATTATCAGCAGCAAAAGACACCCGTTATTGCACAACCAATAGCCTCGCAAACTTCTCGGAGTGAACCTGGTATAGAAGAGAAACATTCAAAGAAAAGGGGAAGGAAAAAGAAAGCAGAGGATGAACCTATTGCTTTGGAGAATACAACAAAGGCTGAAGTTGGTGCTAAATCAACATCACAGAGAAAGAGTACTGACAAACCCAAAATTGAGCATACTTCGGACGATAAATGGATGTGGAAATCTGAGAAATTTGATGAAAATAATACTAATCAACTACAGGTAATTTCTAGTAACGACAATAATAATGAGGATAGTAAGGCAAATACGGTTGGTGTCAATGAAACAAGTCCAAATCACGGTCAAACTGTCAAAGCGGAAATAAAAAGTAGCTCGACCAATTCGCTCAAAAATTTAAGTTTCAAAAAGATCGCTGCAACCGATGAATCGGTTGAGAATACTGAACCTACCACTATCACAGGTGCAACTGCAACTACACAACAGATGTCACCGGATGCAGAAGTTGCTTCTGGGATATCGTTAATGAATCAATCTAATGATATTCAAAATTATCATAATTCGCATTTAACAACAACACATTCAGATAGTTTAGATCAAGGGATAAATAATCAACCTAAACGTAAAGTATTTGAAGTCAATATGCTTTTAAATTCAAGTAATATTTCACCCTTTGCTGCAATAAATGAAAATCCTTCAAAATTAGTATCATTGAAAGTGAATTATGATAAATGTGCAGATTTTGATTTACAGAAAGATTCATCTGAAAGGACACATGAATTTAATGGAATAGAAGAAGTACCATCTGTATCTGCATCCACAACATCTACAGCATCATCTAATTTTGGATCTGATACAGAATACGTTCATGATACAGAGATTGAATATCAACCAAAGAAACAAGATTTATCAAAGAAAACAACATTAAAATCAAAAGTTTCAAAACCGAAAAAGGGTACTGTTGTTTATGGACCACCTAACCGAAGAGGTAGGAAGCGGAAAAATCCATTACCTGGTGTTTCTGTACTTTCTGATATACCCAATGTTACAAATATTGAATCGAATCAAGAATTAGTAGCATATAATTCATCATCACAACCACAAGATAGTACAACATATCCAACATTTACAGAAATTCCTGTTTTCCAAACACCACAGCAAACACAACAAATTGTGCGAACAAACAATTTAGTTAATATATCCAATGGAGTTAAAATTGAACATGAGAAAGTATTACCACCATTGATGGAATTGATGAGAGGTAAAATACCTGAAATTCCTCAAGGTTATGTTCCGTTAGTGATGGCACCGGACGGTAAACTTATACCAATGGAATTACTTCGTGTTAATCCTGAAGATAATAGTATTTCAATAATGAGACCGATTTGGGATTCAAATATTGAAGCAGAAAATTCGAATACTGAAATTATTGAACCATTGAGTATGGAATTTACAGAAGATGATAGAATTGCATCTATTCAATTACATCTAATGTCTAAGGAACCTTTAACTTATGTTAATGAACATATGATTGCATTACCTAAATATAAAAATTATATTGATTATTACAATAGACTGTCAGAATTAGAAGAGATTAAAATTTACAATACTTATAAAATGGAAAGGAACAAATATCAAGAATTGTTAAATCAATTAGAGAATGAAGAAAGATTATTGAATGAGGAACAAGATTTAATGGAAATGAGAGATTATCTTTTATTAAGGGAAGATATTGGTACAAGATATGTTGAGGAGCAAATCAAACATGAAACTGCTAGTGTTATTAATGAGATTGAAAGTATGGTAATACTTGAATATACTACTAGACTTGCCAAATTAAAGAATTTTTTAATTATGGAGAATGAAAGGATAAAGAAGAATACTAGTAAGTTATGTCGAATTAACAATAATAAATCACATAGTATATGGCGAAAATATGTGAAGAGTAATGCATTTAAGAGGAAGAGGGAGAATATTAGTTTTGTTAATGGTGAATCTAATACTAGTGGTAACAATCATAATTCAGATGAACTTATTTATAATATGGTATCACAAGATGATTTCTTACAGCTTACAGATTGTAATTCTAGGTTATATGCAACATATGTTTTAAACAATCCATCAAATAAAAGTGTTAATGGACAACGTGAAATTTTAGAAATTTTAGAATATTCTTTACCAGAAGATTGTATTTTGAGAAGACTTTATAGGGAAGTTAAACGGATTAAAAGAACAAATGAAGATATTAAATCATCTAAAGAATTGAAAAAGAAAGATATTATTAGTGCATATGGACTTAAATCTACTAATTCTAAAGGATCAAGGAGTAGATTGTTAAGACAATTACAAATTAATGGTATGAGTGTTGACGTTTCCAATGTTGATAATGAACGTAGGAGTGTTAATGTTGTTACTGGTAAAAGGAAAAGGGCAAGTACATATGATAGGAATCAAGATTCAGATTCTATGGCATATTCAGATCGTGAATCAAGTGCAACTGAACGTGTTAATCCAAGAGGTTCAACATCTAATAGGTTTACTGAACAAAATAATAAAAATGTTGACACGATAAAGGAGTTAGGTAGTGGTAAAAACGAAA
>JAJLVM010000005.1:66662-138256 GCA_030570285.1 Pichia norvegensis
GGGGAAAGACGGGCGGGAGCCTGGGGGATTTGGGGGGAGTTCGTGGGGGGATTTCGTGGGGGATTTCGTGGGAAGAGAAATTGTCTCGCTTGAAGTGGAAAAATTTTCGTTGTCGAGCTTGAGATGTCGACGACGACAAAAGAGACTGGTGAAATTTGGCAATATTTAATTTAACGTTCTTTCTTTCTTTCCTCTTTCTTACTTCCCCTTCCCTTTTAATTTGTTGAAATTTCTCTTCCTTCTCTTATCAAGAAACACTTAATTCATTAAACAAAATGGCTGAAGAAGAACACAATTTCGAAGTTGCTGATGCAGGTTCCTCCTTAACTTACCCAATGCAATGTTCCGCACTGAGAAAGAACGGTCACGTTGTTATTAAGGGTAGACCATGTAAGATTATTGACATGTCTACTTCTAAGACTGGTAAGCACGGTCATGCAAAGGTCCATTTGGTTGCAACTGATATCTTCACTCAAAAGAAATTAGAAGATTTATCTCCATCTACTCACAATATGGAAGTTCCAGTTGTTAAGAGATCTGAATACCAATTATTAGATATTGATGATGGTTACTTATCTTTAATGAACAATGATGGTGATATGAAGGAAGATGTTAGAGCACCAGAAGGTGAATTAGGTGAAAAGTTACAATCCGATTTCGATGATGGTAAGGAATTAATTGTTACTATTGTTTCCGCTATGGGTGAAGAAGCATGTATTTCCTACAAGGAAGCACCAAAGGGTAACTAAATTTGACTTTATTTTATTAGTATAAAATCAGATATTTATTTACACATTTAATCCTTTAATCATTTATATATAAGTAAATACAAAAAAATAATTAAACACAAACAAAGAATATCTTATTAATCAACTGAAATTTCTTTCAATTTTGTTAATAATTTATCTTGATTAAGTTCAATTATTTCACCTTTGTAAAACATTAAATTTAATACTTTATAAAGTATAGGGAATTCAAAAATCAAGTCCATCTCACTAACAGTGTCAAAATACGTGTCGAGAACTTTGATAAATACTGGTATACTTTGTAAGAAAACAAGTTCATTATCACTTTCTTCTATCCCAATGATTACAAACAATCCGTTGTACTGTTTAAATACTAATTTGTACTTGTATTCGAAAGGTATTATATTGCTAGTATCTTTCCTAACATGATTCTGCACGCACTGGAACACTTTCCCTATAATTGGGCCTCTCTCCTCCAAACTAGTGTCATTGTACCATTTTTCAAGCCTTATCTTCCCCTGTCTGTTCAAGCAAAGCACAAACTGACCCGCCATTGTACCTTCTACCTGCCACCAGCACACTCCACACTCCAGCTGTGATCTCTGGCTGTTTGACCTGTCTCCAATGGTCCGCGCCGCGTCGATCGACCGCTAACCCGCGAACCCGAATTCAAACTCCAAACTCCAAACTTCAAACTCTTGTTCCCCCCATCAGTTTTTGCTTTTTCTTGCTTTGACGTATGGCGGACCTAAGTTTAAAAAATTTTCAGATTTTCAAATCCTCGTTTTTTCCTTTGTTTCTGGAGATTCTGATAGTAGCTTTTTTTTTTAGCATCCTGGATCTGGAAACTCAAGGTATACATAAATACACACAATCCATTTTTCATTTCACGTGTTTGTTTGGCTATATATCCGGTTTATCCAATTTCTCACATAAGTACTGGATTCCATTCTACTACTCAATCAAGTATTGATTCATTTATAACTAGATTTCTATAATTTTATTTGGAGAAATGTCCGTGAAATTAGAAAAATTAACTAGTAACAACAATTCCAGATCAAAATCAAGAAATAGTAATTCCAAAAAGTTAAATCCAATAATTGATAATATATTAAAAGATCCAATTGTTTTCAAACCTGCGAAAAATCCTGATAAAGTTACAATTAAACCTTCAAATTATAGAATTTTCAAACCGGCTAAATCTGATTCAGTTACTGAGTTCACGCATTTAAAGGAAAAGAAACAAATTCAACAACAGCAACTTAAACAAACGGAAATGGCTCGTCCAAAATCTTTAGCTGAAGCTATGGCTAAATATACCGGTAAAAAATACGGTAAAGATGCATCAAAAGCACAAACAGAATCTAAAAAGAGGAAAGCTGGAAGTGATAGTATTAATTCAAAGGAAAGATTAAAGAAGCTTTTACAAAGTCAAAATCAAGGAATGTCTCAAACCACTTCACGAAACCTTATTGATACTGAATCATCAACAGAGGAACAAACAGAACATTCTGCTACCCCTGAGGCGAAAATGAAAACAGGTGATGAACATGACGCAGATAGTGGTGATAACAATGACGATGACGGCGATGACGATGACGATGACGATGATGATGATGATGATGATTTCCATACTGCTGAAAGTAACGATGATCAGGATAGTGATGTTGATTCTGAAGATGACGAAGGTCCTGTAAATTCCGATGTTAACGGTGATGACATTGACATTGAAAATATGGAAAATACATCTACTGCGTCTGATGAAGAGAAAGAAGAAAATGACGACGACGACGACGATGAGGATGATGACGATGATGATGATGATCAACTAAAAAGAGATTTGAAAGAAGATGTTTTGACAAAGCAAATTCAAAAGGAATCAACTGAAACGCCACCAACTTCAAACAACGATGATGATGATGTTTCCTTAACTTTGACAAAGCCTGAATTAATTATCAATAACTACGCTAACAATGAATTCTGGGACTTAAATGAAAATCAGAATAATCATGGTTCCAATGGTTCCAAGAGAATAACTAAAAGTTGGGGTGATTTTATTGAAAACCATCAATCTTTAGGTTTAGTCAATCACGGTGTTACATGTTATATGAACGCAGCAGTTCAATCAATGTGTCATATTCCATCATTAACTAAATATCTGATTGATGTTAATAATGGTAAACATGATAATGATATTAAGGAAGACTCTGTTACTAAAGTATTGGCATCAACTGTTGCTAAAATGTTTAGACTGGGACATAATAAAAAGATAATATATATCAATCCTAAGAAACTATGCAAAAGACTTGCTGATATCAATTGTATGATGTCTGAATGGCAGCAAGAAGATTCTCATGAATATTTCATGTCTTTGATGTCAAGATTACAAGAAGATTCAACTCCAAAAGGCGTAAAGCTTAATCAAAGTATAATATATGATATTTTTGGTGGTTTACTAAATCAAACTGTTACTTGTAAGAATTGTGGTCATATATCAACTACACAACAAGAATTTTATGATCTTTCTCTTGGATTAGATAACAGAAAAAAGAGAACTAGTTTGTTAGTTGAACCAGAACAACTTTCACAATTGAAGGAACAAATTAAAAAATGTGATTCTTCAACAGAGAAAGATAAACAACAACTATCTAAGATACTTCAACAACGAATTCTGCTAGCTCAAGATGGTGTGAAAAATGATGATGATGAAAATGATGACAATGATGATTCCAAAGGTGATTCTAACACCATTAATAATCACAGCAATAATACAAATAATGGTCAACAAGCTTCACAATCTAATGAATCATCTACTCCAAGTCGTAAATACTCATTAAAAAACTCTATTAGAGATTTTTTCACTCCTGAAATAATTAGAACTGATAAAAGAGATCAATCTGGTTATGTCTGTGAACAATGTAAATTAAAGACAAATGCAGTTAAAATATCAACTATTCAAAGATCTCCAGAAACTTTATCCATTCATTTGAAAAGATTCAGGTTCAATGGACAACAATCACAAAAAGTTAAGGCAAATGTTAGTTATCCTGAAATTCTCGATTTAACTAGTTATACAACAGATATGTCAACACCAACAAGGTATAAACTTGTTAGTGTTATTGTTCATCAAGGAAGGTCTGTTTCATCAGGTCATTATATTGCACATAGTAGACAACCTGATGGATCATGGGCAACATATGATGATGAATATGTTAATAAAATTCCACGAGCCAGTGCATTATCTGATCCAGGTGCTTATGTATTATTTTACGAAAGGTTGACATTTAAAGGATTAGACAAAATAGAAGATGTTAGTAATGCATCTGATTCTAAGAAAAGGAAAGTTGAAGATGTTGGTAAAAAGGGTAGATCAGGTAGAAGTAAACGAAGAAGATGATTATTGGGTAAATGGTTGAGTTGTTATGTAACTTTAGCTATCATATATGTACAGCTCTTTTTTTTTGCATATTTAATTAATTTAAGGAATCGATTTCCATAACTCGAATAATTATCTATAGAGGGAGTAAAAAAAAAGGTATGTACATGTTGTGGTTATATATATAGTGTTCATTGTTTCTATCTCCCATTCATTCAAACAACGACTTCAATACCGAGAGTTTTAGCAGTTGAAATAACACTTTTACAAATTTCCTTCAATGGTATAGTTGCATGAGTTTCATCACTCTTTTTAATTTTAGCAATTTCATAAATTTCCTTTAATGAAACAGTTCCAAGGTAACCTTGCTTAGCGAATTTACCCTTACCTAAAGTATCAGCACCTTTATCCTTACCGATAACTTGTAAAAGTAACCATGAAGTAGTCGGACTTTGTGTTTTAAAAGTAAACGAACGATCTGGTCTAACAACTAATTTAACTGGAATTGGAACATCTGTAACATAATGTGCTGTACGTGCATTGAATTCTTTACAAAAATCAATTGCCTTAACACCTTTAGAACCAAGTGCTGGACCAACTGGTGGAGTTGGTGCTGCCTTACCTGCACCAACAATAAGTTTCACAGAAACATCTTTAAGTTGCCTAGACATGTTGTTATCGGTTTCCTTTGTTTCTTTACTAAAATATGAGTTCAACTAGTTGATTTAAATTTCGTCGCAATTTTGAAGGAATGATGATTGTTAACTGCGAACGCAGAAAAAAAATGCGTGCGACCTATTTTCGGCGCGAGCTTGTTCTTTTATTTGGTAACGTTAACAAAAGCTTTTAGTTAGTTTATAAAAAAGGTGATAAAATTTCAGGAAATGATAAAGTAGAATATGTTTTGTAAAAATGTATGTATACGATATGAAAACGGTATCCAGCGTTTTCAATTGGTTTATTTCAGTAAACTTATTTTTTAGCAGCAGCTGCCTTTCGTTTAGCCTTTTCAAAAGCTGCAATATGAGCAACTGATTGATCAACTTGTGTATGTTCATGATCAATTGCAGGTATAAGTTTACCATGACAAGCAACTTCACCATTTTCATCAACTATTGTACACATTTGAACAGTTTGTAACCATGGATCTTGGAAACAATCATCGATTGTAATACGACAAGCTGGTGCTAATTTAACCATTTTACCAATTAATGGACGAACTTCTTCCTTCAATGCACCTAACAGTCTATCTTCACCTAAAACGTTAGATGTATGATCAGAAGCATCAGATGCTTCAATTACTTCTGGTTGAACAGGAATAGTTGATGTAGATTCATTAAACTCAGAATTATATGATGGTGGTTCCGGAACTCTTTTAAGTAATTCACCGAATGTGACACCAGGTTCACGTGAAGCAAAAGCTTTGAAGCTAGGGTCACTTAATTTAGGAATTTTCCATGGAAATTTCTTCAGTACCATACAACAAAACATAATAGCCACGGACCATACATCAACAGGTCTTGGATCGTAAGTATTGAAAACACAAACTTCTGGTGCTAAATAAGGATCTGATCCAACAATACCTGTTGATTCAATCAATATATTAGAGAATGGATATTGGAAAACAACAGCAGCACCAAAATCAATGATTTTGACAATACCGTCTTTATTAATAACACAGTTATCCAATTTTAAATCTCTATGAGCTAAACCAATAGAGTGGATATATCTTACACCACTAAGAATTTGTTTAAAGCAACAATTGATTTCTTCTTCTGACATTTTATTGGACATGACAATTGCAAATAAGTCATAATCACAATATTCCATAACTTGAACAAGCCTATCATTTTCAAAACTAATTTCAATAGTCTCAATAACATTAGGATGTTTTAACGTCGAGCCAATGCAATATTCACTTGTAATTTTTTTAGTATAATCTCGTTTACTTTCAGTTGCAAATCTAGCTCTAAATTCTTTAACTGCAAAGACTTTACTATCGGAAATTCTTTTAATCAATTTAACTTGACCTCCAGCACCAGCACCTAAACTTTCTCCAACTTTCGTGTATCTTTTACTGAAGGGGATAGCAGAAGTATTACCACCAACAGACAGATTATTCAGAGTTGTAGTTGAAGAAGCAGAAGATGAGAGATGTGGATTACCACTTGAATTTGGATTCGGAGATTGACCATATTTACGGAAATCGTTTGGAGATGACGCCAGATATGGATTATTGTTCGGACTGCTTGATAGTGAATTTCTAGAATGCATTGAATAATTTGGAGTTGTACCCAAGTGTGTGTTTGTTGTTGGTGATGCATTTGATGAAGAAATTGCAACACCATTAGGATGCATTTGAACAGGGGTATACATGTTGGATGATGAATTTGGATTATTTATTGATGAAGTGTTGTAACTATTGTTAAATGCGGAACTTGTGAATGGTGAAGTTGAATTGTTTGTAGTATTATTTATACTAACAGATTGTTTACGTTGAGAGCTTAAACCTGCACTTAAATTGGAAACTCTTGGAGAAGATGAAACATTAGCAGTACCACTAGAAATCGATCCTGATCTTTTAAAGAATCTTCTCAAATCAGCCATTGATGAATGCCTTGTTGCAGTAGCTGAAGAATTACTCTCTTGACTTGAATGAGAATTTGGAGAATGAAGTTCATTAATTTGTTGCATCTGTTGTGGAGTTGAGAAATTCAGTGAATTCCCTGTATGTGTACTTGGAGATGATGAAATAACATCATGGTTAGTTGAAGTCGATCTTCTTGATTTTGAGAAGAAATTGGCTAATGAGGAAGAGGATTTACTTGAATTGTTATGGTATGATGAAGATACACGTGCATCAAGTGATTGCTTAGAAACAATGAATCTTGAATCAATATGGGAAGTTGATGTAACAGTTGGAGAAGATAATTGATGACCAGTGATAAATTGACCATTACTTGGCATATTTGAAAATGAAGAACTTATATTAGATCCACTACCTGAAGATGTAGGTTTATGATTACCTGGAGGAGCATATGGAATAGATGCAGATAATTGAGTATAAGAACCAGAATGGGAGTTAGAAATTGATGGAGAACGTTTGTAGAAAGTAGTTGATGAAGCTGAACCTATATCTCTTTGAACATTGATAGGATTTGCACGTATAGAAGATTTATCCTCAGCATGATGAGTAACAACTATTGTTGTCGGAGTTTTCTTCTTCGATAATCTTAGAAACCCGGATGGAGATTTAGGTGCAGTTCTTGGGTCGTACGCATCAGGATCATCATCTGGAGAAGTCCCTACAGAAACTGCAGTTGTAACAGTACCATTATATGAATTCATATGCAATGTAGAATCAGAAGTATCAATTTGCAGAGAGAGGGGGGAATTGGTTTTCGGTTGTTGTTGATTCTGTTCAGAGAGGAGCTTTGTCAATGAAGACACGCTCTTATGTTCTTCAGTCATGGGATTATGCTAAATAAGAGCAAATAAAGAAAGATTGTCAACTGAATTCAGTGATTAACTCTTATAGAAAGATGAAGAAGGATCAAGAAAGTTAAAACAGGCAAAAAAGTCAAGAGAAGTCCAGGTGAAGAAAGGAAATTGGACGCCAATAAGAGCTGCGTGAGATACCTGTGAAGGACAAAGACCTCGATCGGGGGTAGGTCGCGGGTCCCAATCAGGAGGGGCCGTTTCTGTCTCTGCGCGATAAGCGGATGCTTTGGAAAAGTTGTTAGTTGTTAGTTGTTAGTTGTTACTGTTGACTGCTATGCTATATACTTGTTTGTACTTTTACACACTACCGTCTGGCACGCTTCTGCGCTGGCTGTCCATATGTGCTGCTGTGTCGCTTGCCGCTGTATTCCGCTGGTGGAGGAGTTGGTGGCGGTGGCAGTGGCAGTGCCTGGGACTGCTTAGATGACCGGCCTTGCGAGTGCGTGTTCGGTCTTTGCGTTTCGTTGATCCGGTTCCGCATTAGTGCATTACCGCTACTATTGTTAGATTTGGTAGATGTTTTGTTGGATGCGTTTCCTCGGTAGTCACGGTCATTGTAGTATTTGACATTGGAATTGGAATTCGTGTTAGCATCTCGTTGGTTGTAGTTCCGGTAATCGTCTTCGTACCTACGGTCATCTCTCAAATTCCGGTTATCCCTATAACTATCTTTCCCACCTCTTCCTTCCCGTGTATCACCATACTCACGACTATCACGTCGACGTTGCTGTTGCTGTTGCTGTTGCTGTTGTTGTTGTTGTTGTTGTTGTCGTTGTTGTTGCTGTTGTTGTCGTTGTTGTTGCTGTTGCTGTTGCTGTTCTCGTGAATCACGGTTATAATCACGGTATTCGGTTTTATAAATATCACGTTGGTTGAAATTTGCTGCGCTTTTATTGGAGTTCTTCCTATTTCCAGTTGCTGCACGATTGTCCTGTATTGATTGATTGTTATAGTACCTATTGTCATCGTATTGGGTCCATTCATTTCTGTCTCCGTATCTGGAACGATTATCACGCCTATTATCTCTACCACTATCTTTACCACCGTCTTTGTTAGTTTCCCTATCATTATCCCTTCTATCATTGTTCTTTCCATCATTTCCCTTAGTTTTGAAATATTCATCCTGTGACACCATACTTTCATTGCGGAATTTGCTTTTAAATTTTTCATCCTTCTTTGGCGTTCCCTCTTCAACTGCTTTAGGTTTCTCTGTAGGAACAGGTTCTGATTCAACTTCAGTAGATTTATTCTCCTCATCTCCACCAATCTTCACATTAGCCGTAGTCTCGGTAACCACATTCGCAATTTCTTTATCTTCTTTAGTTTCTTCCGATTTACTAGCTGGTCCGCTTGGAACTTTCTTCACGTTATCATTTTCAGACCCAGCTGAAGGTGAAGGTGTAGGTTTGGCAGAATCTGAGCTGGCAGGTCCAGTTGGTCTCTTACCAAGTCCAACTAAACCGTAAGGTTTAGAAGCCTTTTGATTCTTTTCACGCTCCTTACGTTCTGCTTCCGCAGTTTGTTTCTGCATCTCTTCCTCTTTATCCTTAGCTAATTTAGCCTTATGAGCACTCTTTTTCATTGCAACCTCCTTTTCTTCTGAATCCATCTCATAAAACTTCCAAATATGTATAAACTTACTTTCCCTAAACTTAATCAAACCTATCAATGCCCTAGAAGATAATTTAATGTCTTCACGTTCATCATTCTCAATGATCCATTCTAACTTCTCGGCAAGTAAATCAGCATGTTCGGAAATAACTGGATAATTGTTTAGAATCACCTTCAAAAATAAAATACAATTGTTCCTGGTAGTATAATCTTTGGCATCAAGTGATTTTAAAATTTGTTGAAGTAAATTATCATGCCATTTAAATAATAAAGTTTTAAACTCATCAAACGTTAAGTCTTCGTTAAAGTTCTTAGATTCACGTTTGTAAACGGTTTCATCATTCCACCATTCATTCAATTTCTCTAAAACAATTTGATAGAACAAGCCCAAATTTTCTGTTTCAACTGCAGTATTTGTGAAAAAAGTTTTCGGTAAAAAGTTCAGCATAAAAAGAGTGTCCAAAACTTGTTTTAATGAATATACCGGTGTGTCAAGTTTATTCACGAAAAAGATGAATTTAGCAACAAAAACAGAATCAAATGATGAATGATGTATTCTTGGTAATGCACAATGCTGTAAAAACATAATTGTACTATTTTTAACATAACTTTCATCACCATCATGCTTAAACCACAATTCTTTCTCTTTGTTCAGTCTTTCTAAATTTGACTGGTAATGATCCTCGTGCACTGTCATATCAGCTTTAATAAATTTCAAAATACTATTAAGTTTTCTCTGTTTCGATTCCAATGTCAAAAGTTCTTTCTTTTGCAATTCATTTTGACGTTTCAACTTCATATTAACACCAATCAACTCTGATTTCAAATCTGATTCCTCCATCATATATGATAGATCATCAAAGTTAATATCATACAAAGAGAGTGTCCAAAACGTGAAATAAAATTCAGGCTGAATGTAGTCCCAATCAATATGTTCTAAACTGTTGATTAAAGAAGGTTTAATTTTTTCAAAAATAGTTGCTGAAACATTATCATTCTGTTCTATATCTTTTGCTAAATGTACTCTCCAAATTTCAAATGCCCATTGTGGTTGAATACAATATGTTTCAATCAATTCAACTACACTTATGATATTCTCTTTGAAAACTTTGGAATCCATATTTTCATTAACTGCGGTAACTAATTCGTGTATTAAAGAATTAACATCATCACATCTTTGATTGACAAATTTTAAAGGCTTAGAATCTGCATTGTCAATCAAATTAATAGGAATATGGCAAAGCATGACGAAAAGTTGTGAAAATATTTTATCATCAATTAAAGTTTTCAGTAATTTCGTGCAGCTTCTTCTGCAAGATTCACGATTATCTTGAAGAGACATAAATGCTAATTGTTTAAGTGATTTCTCTGCATTCAACCTCATGATTTGCTTTGAAGTCAAGTTTGTAATCGATTTAATACCAGTCATTGAATCAAGAATCTCCTTGAAAACTCCAATAATGTTGGTTTCACCTAACATTAAATTCTTCACAATGTAAAGCAATATTGGTGACAGTTGAAATGATTCAGGGTATAAATTACCCAGCTTACCTATGAATTGAGTCAAATTTGAAAACCACTGAGTGTAGTTTAAGCCATCAGGTTGCATGATCATTCTGTTATTACTCAATTTGTTTAATATCTGGAATGTTATAACATCCCAAGCAAAATCATTGAAAAATTTAGATGCTTCACAGATAAGGTCAATTAAACTACTATAACTTTCAATATGAGAAACAAAAGCATTGGATGTCGCAATTGGATTGACAGAAACCAATTTGTTAAGTGTACGACATGATAAACTTATATTTTCAATTGATAATCTTTTCAATAAATCTTTGGTTTTCTTTTCGGCAATATCATAATTGAGCTGACGAATTGGATCTTTTGACACTTTAAACATATATTCACCATAAAGGTTATATCTTACTTCCAATGGATAGTTTTGTGATAAAAACTCATAAGCTTCATTAACAACAGGTATATTGTACAAGAATGGCAAATTAGGGAAAATCCAAGCTCTAAAAAATTGTAAGCAAAGATCTGCATCTTTTGAACCAGACTTAAGTTCATAGTTGAGTATTCTAATTAACTTGCCCATAAGAGATGCACTTCTAGCAATTTTATATTGATTGAATTTAAGGAATTTGTCAAGTATGTCAATTATATCTTTCAATGAGTTCAGGGTAACCAAAGGTGGGTTTTCTAGCTTCTTCAAAGATAACTGGTTTGCATGTTGCATATAATAAGGGGTAACCATTTCGTCAACAAGGTTATTAAGTGCATCCGCAATTGAGTCGTAAATAAGTGGAATTGTTGGATAATCATGCAAAACCTGTAACAATTCATCAATCATATTAAATTCAATTAAATGTTTAAGAAACTGAACTTTCCTGAACTTTTTAGCTTTATCAAAAATTGACTCCTCCTTCTCTGTGTCTTTCACGTTCACTTCATCCATTGTTACATCAGTGGAATCTTCATCATCAGAATCTGGTAAAACAGAAGCGAGAGCCAACGCTGAAGCTGTAGAAACTTGAGCATCACTAATTAATTTCTTTTCCGTTTCTTCGAAAAGAACTTGCATTTGGTTTGCTTCAGAGTGAACTAAATTTTCATCATCACCAATAGTAAACTCTTGTGGACCTAAAGAGTTGTAAATTACATTAAAATCAAATAAACCTTCCTTGATTAATAATGTTAATAGTCCTAGTTCATGACATTCTTCTTCCTGATAATGATCCAAATAGCTCACAACAGTTGACAAGATAGCACTGTTGTTCTCCATTTCAGACCACCACAAACTTTGTTTCAATATACTCAATATCAAGTCTCTTTTAGATTTAAGGAAATATGAAAGAATGTGGACTGTTAAAAGGAAACATCTATTGCTATCCAAGCTGTATAATGTCATTATTCTAGTTAAGGAATCTAGTAAGTTTGGAATTAAATCAGGTTCTTCGGCTTGACATTGAACAAATCCAAATAAACGCATTATGTAACGAGAGTAACCTTCGCTTGATTCGTGAAGTGATGAATAAGATTCAACAGAGAAAACACGTTTCCTGGCATCAAGGTATTGGTACCTACTATAATCTGGGAATATGTTTTGTGATTTGAGGACCGACTTGTCAAGATGAAGGATTTTGATACTTTTGTCAATTTTAATATTGTTGACAAATACATCTATTCTTTGGTTTGCAATGAATGATTGTGACAGAACAACAATGTCCTCCTCTACAGACGTATATTTATCGTTTGGCAATTCTGATTTGATTGCAGTAAGTATTTCATTTGATAGTTGCACAAGAACTTCCAGTTCTGCTCTATCTGTGTACTCTGATAAAGTGAGGTAGAATTCGTAGAATACATCCACAGTTATCGACAAATCACCAAGAATTGTTTCAATAAGACCGGGCATCAGTGATTGAGTATTCTGCAACAAATCATCAGTAAGATATTTCCACGCATACGGAATAGATGTTTTATTCAATTCAGTAGATGATGCAGAATTGTCAATCTCCATAGCCTCTGTGCTCATGGTTGTCTATGTGTGTGATTAATAGTATCATTCAGTTGGTTGAACTGTTGATGAAAATTACAGTGTGAGAAATTTGAGGAGAGGAGAAATTGTGTTTGTACGTTGACAATGAGATTGTGAGAATTTACTGTTTTCCTTCCCCTCTACAAGAGATCAAAATGCAAGCTAATAATAGAGAAAAGATTATGTATAATACTATGAAGAGTCGATATGTCGGTTTAGGTAATGCTGATACAACGCGAGCAGAGTTTGTTGGTAATATAAAGAGAGATACATATGCGAGTTTGATTGCACATGATTCAACCTTGTCGCATCTTAGTTTAGCACTCGGTAAGAGTAAACGGGAGGTTCATCATGATATGATTGAAAAAATGGCAAATACTTGATTTGATATTGTTAATATAAAATAAAAACGTATAAATAGGTGTTATTTGTTATTTGGTGGAGAAAGAAAAAGGTAGAGGGTGTAGGGTGAAAGTACATTTACGCTAAAAGAGGAGCTTGATCAGATGAGTTAGTTGATCCAGTTTGAGAAACAGCTGTGTTGAACATGTATAGAATTGACAAGATAAAATCCAAGCCGGAAATGACAAAGGCAAAGATCCATTGTAAAGCCACCAATCTTGAAGTCATTTGACCGAAACCGACACCTAATAAGAGGAAACTTGTTGCCAAACTGACAGACCAATCTGAGTATAAAACTAAGAGTGACATAGGAACAAAGAAGAATTCCCAAATGAAGAAGTTTGCTAAAAGACGTGGAAGCAGGGACTTGTTGTGTGAATGGAAGAGGGTTGCACCATTCCAAAGGATGGCATATAAAGTCCAAGCAATTGGGATACCAGTGATTGGTAAATGGATAGTAAGCCAATCAGGTAATGATCTAATTTTAATAGTTTTATGGGAGAAGTATAATGTTAAAAGGTTGACTAAATTCAATAGAAGGAGAATTTCTGAGATTAGGAAACGTTCCATTGTAAAGAAATAAGCCCATAATGCATTGATGATATTAAAAATTGTGAAATGTGGGCCAACAATTGCAATAACGTTTGATTGGTTTGTAGATGAAACGTTTGAATTGAAGAAAACTTTAGTAATGAACATGAATTGCAAGAGTAAAGTGATTACCCAGTACATCATATTAATGATGAATATACTGGAGAATGGAGTAAGGAAATGTTTGCTGTTTGCATAAGGAAGGAGGTAGAATAATACAGCAAAAGCGGATGCAGCATATGATAAGAAGATAGCAATCTTGCTTACTTCGAGACCAGAAGATTGTGCCATATTGAGAATTGTCGATGCTGATAGAGAAGAGAAGAAAAGAGAAGAGAAGAGAAGGAAAAGAAGAAAGAAGATGAAGAGAGAGATGAAAGGGGGGGTTAAAGGATAACAAAGAGGAAAGGTCTACACCATCGATCAGAAACCGTGTGTGACATTTATAATTATACGTTGTGCCAGTCCCCAAACCCAGTTGTTTCTCAAAGTCCAAGTGTTGTCTGTCTGTCTGATTGTGAAGGAAATAAGAGGAAATTACATGCGCCTCATTTGTGGGTTTTTTTTTTCGCTATCGGAGTTGTGAGGTGGCTGGTGCAGGCAATCAATCCGGTGGGGCGAGACAGTCGCCACAGTCGCGGGTTCGAATCTGCGGAGACGCCTTCTTTGTGGAGATACCACACTGTTCTCCTCCGCAGTATCTCCGGTGATTTGTCATACGTGTCTATATCCGCATATCTCCACGATGGACCCACCGTCTATAAAGGACAAGTGTTCCCGCCATGTTTCCAGCTATTCCAGCATCGGACACTACTCACAAACCACAAAGATATCCTTCCAACTATGAAAGCTCTTAGAAATAGCCCTCAGGTCCGCAAAGACCTTCTCAACACTTGTGTTCACAAACCTCTTCAAGAAGCTGCACTCAATCCAGACGTACTGAGTGAATGTTTTTTCAATAGACACATTCCTCATAATTCTCCTGATAAACGGGTATTATTCCGTCCCGTGCAACCAGTCTACTCTTCTGCTCACATTGAACGCATGAAGATCTACAGAAACGTTGTTAGCCACAATGCGCGCACGTGACCGGTGTTTCTGATATGCATCTTTTAATCTACTTTTTACTACTGAAATACTTTTTATACCCTCTATATTTTACCGCTTTATACTTTAATATTTTCAAATAACT
Organism: Pichia norvegensis; assembly: GCA_030570285.1. Lineage (NCBI taxonomy): Eukaryota > Fungi > Ascomycota > Pichiomycetes > Pichiales > Pichiaceae > Pichia > Pichia norvegensis. Next base: position 81,626 of record JAJLVM010000005.1, read on the forward strand.
GTCTGATATATTCAAGAAACTATATAGCTTAGTATAGATAGTGTGGTGTTATGAGTACGATTGGTTATCATGATTGATTCATTGATTGATTAAATTTTTTTTCATTTTTCTTCATTCTTAGCCTCTTGTGGGTATTCGATTTTACCATTGTGATTAATCCAATCTTTGAATGAACCTGCGTAGTTTAGTCTGTGTTCATAATCAAAAGTACTTGCTAATTCTTCACTAATTGCAGCTCTTACACCTGCAAGACAATAAAAAACCAATGTTTTGTCCTTGCTTGGTTTATCAAATCCAAAAGTAAGTTTAAATTCTTCCGGGTCTAAACCTAATGCGCCCGGACTTGATTTACATGGCAGATTAATTGCATGTGGAATATGACCAGCTGCAAATTCATCATTCTCTCTCACATCAACAATAACATAATTTGGATCGTTCTTCTCTACAATCTCTTTCATCTTATTATAATCAACAACTGGTGCTGCTAAACCATTTTCAATAACTGAATAAAATCTCTTACCATTAACACGATTAATCATTGAATTTGCTCTAAATGCATTTCCTCTAGACAATAAAACAATCTTTGAGGTGGCACTTGGCGCAGATGATACTCTCAAAGGAGCTGATGATCCACAGAGCACTGAAAATGCCCGGCGGGTACCACAATTTGCAGTTCTTGCAGGAACTGACTTCAAAATAGACTTAGACATTGACATAGACATAGTCTTCCCGTAACCCCTATTTAATGGTTTATCTTCCAGAGAACAGCAGCCAAAAGAAAGCACTGCCCAGGGAGAATCCGAATCTTGCACATGTTTTTTTGTTTGTTTGCCCACAAAAACGATCCGTCCCCTCACGCCCGCTTTTTGCGGGAAAAAAAAAACCGTTTTTCTTCACCTAAATTGATTTTGTCTCTCCGAATTGCTACGAAGATCTTTCAAACCTTAATACGATTTTCAGACTCAACTTTCTTAACCCTTACTAACTGCTGCTAAATGTTTATTACTACTTAACTAAATACTAAATATACAGGCAATGGGTGAACGTGCAGCAGCAAATCACGCTAAGTACCATCGCAGTTTCGCATAGCCGTGCCCGTAAACGGAACAATCCACCTGCAAATTGTTTGTACACCAACCGTAACAGTGAAAAAAACTAGGATAATCCAAATTGTTTCTTCATCTGTTCAGCCATCTGGCGAATCTTAGGATCTTGCATCATCTTCATGAAATCACCTCCAGCTGGCATACCTGGCATTCCACCACCCATACCTGGCATTCCACCCATATCTGGCATACCACCCATACCACCCATTCCACCCATCATCTTTTGAATATTCTCCATCATTCCTGGATTGGATTGCATTTGTTGCATAGCCTTCTGCATAGCTGCTGGATTCATTCCACCTGGTCCACCCATACCTGGCATACCTGGCATACCGCCCATATTCTTTGTAGTTTGTGCCATACTTGCAAACATATTACGTTGTAATAAAACTGCTTCAACTTCTGTAACACTTGTACCTGAACCTCTTGCAACTCTAATGATTCTAGATGGTTCATCAATAAACAATCCACCATCAGATTCAAGTTCTTTCTTGGTCATTGAATCCATAATATAAATCATCCTTTTAAATCTGCTTGTAGTTTCCTCCTCTCCAGCTTGATTTAACATATCACCAAGTCCACCTGGTAACATCTGTGTTAGTTTTGAAAGCGGTCCCAGTTTTAAAATATTATTCATCTGTGATTGTAAATCCTTTAACGTGAATTTACCTTCTTGGAAATTCTTTATAGTATCACCTTGATCTAAATTTAAAGTCTTAACATGTTCCATTAATCCTTGAATATCTCCAATACCTAATAATTTAGAAACAAATTGTTTTGCTGTAAAACTCTCCAAATCATGAATATGTTCACCAGTACCAATAAATGCAATAGGTGTTTTACTAGCTGCAACTGCTGAAATTGCACCACCTCCCTTGGCATGTCCATCCATCTTAGTTATAATAATAGCACCAAAATTAGATGATTCTTTGAAAGCTCTCGCTTGAGCTTCAGCTGCTTGACCAATAGATCCATCTAATACCATAATAGTTTGATTAGGTTGAACTGCATCACCAATTTCAATCATTTCCTTAAATAATTCCTCTTCTTGTCTATGTCTACCAGAAGTATCAACAATTATAATTTCAAATTTCTCCTTTTTAAACTTATCCACACCTTCACGTGCAACCTTAACAGGATCACTCTCAGTATATGAACCATAAAATGGAATTTTGGCCTTTGTAGCATTTTGTTTCAACTGATCAAACGCACCAGCTCTGAACGTATCTGCACAAACCATACCAACTTTAAATCCCCTCCTCTGATAATAAACTGCAAGTTTAGTACATGTAGTAGTCTTACCAGCACCTTGTAAACCAACAAACATAATAACATTAGATTGTTTCTTCTTTGGTTTAAATAATTTTGCATCTTTAACATCGACTAAGTCACATAACTCATCGAAAACAGCCTTCTGAATAAGTTTCTTCTTATTCACCCCCTTGTTGTTATTCTCCTCGGCTTCAATAGTCGCCTTTAATTTCTTTCTTAACTTGATAACAAGTTTAATATCAACATCGGCTTCCATCAACGCATTCGAAATCTCCTTCAATAAATTATCAATCACATTTTCATCAACAACATTAGATTTGGTCACCTCAGACACAGCATTGTTGATCCGTCTACCTAAATCGGCTAACACCATTCTGCTGTAATATCTGGACTCAGAACCGTGCAGAAATTACCCTTCCAACAGCCTCTCCTCTCTCACTGCGATCTCCACGTCAGTTCCTTTCATCAATCTCTCACATCCACCGCGAGCTCGCGTCCTTTTTCCGTACACCAGTCGTTTCGTTAATCATATACACTACACATTACAATTGCATTGCTTATTGATCCAATGCAGTCTGTGGAACCGCCTTCGGTGCAATGCTTTTCTATAATTAATAGGAATTGGCAGCAGAATTTGCAAAAAAAGGAAGATACAGCCTCACTTTATGAACAGGTCTTGTGCCGTATTTGCTACAACGAAGAAAGCGGTGATCATCAACACGAAGATTCAAACACCCTTCGTGTGAACTCAATTCAAGACGATGCGGTGAAAGAGATTGGGTGCTTGCAAGCGCTTGCTGATTTGTCTGCGAAGTTTGCAGCTAGTGAATCGGGAATGACACAGATATCGCATATCGATACAGATCAGTCTAGAATTGTCGTTGGTGAGATGAGCGAGAACTACTGGTTTTACGCTAATATCAAGTTCTCTAAAGCATTACTTAATAACGGTGAAGTCCGTTTTATGGAGAGAGGACTGGCTACGCCTGAGTACCTTCGACAAAAAATTATTTCTGGGTACAATCTTTTCGTCCTTAATCACGGTACATTTGAAGAATGCGAAAGAAAACTACAGAAAGATGAGTTTCGTGAAATAGTTACTGAATGGTGGAAAGTATGGCTGGATCATACTTTTGAATTTGAATCTGCGTACAGTTTTGAAGATGATGCAATGTTCAAAATTATTCCTGGAGTGCGGTATTCATGCGTGGAAAAACCATACGGATTTAAGGAAAACGTTGATAAGGGACTGAAAGAGTTTGTGGGAACTTGTGACGGTCTTGAAGACGTTGCTGTGTTGAATACAAATTGGACTCCTGAAAAGAATTGGGGAGTTATATATTTAAACGAAGATAGCAAGTACTCAAAGCGATGTCTTCATGCATTGATAAACTATTTTAAAGACGTGGATATCAAATTTGGACTGAGTACTATTGCATTGACTTATCAAAATTGGCCATCTTTGAAAGAATATGCTGAAAAATTGAATCCAGAAGACCCTTCAGGTAGCCTCATCGAGCGATCTTTGATGGTACCCGCAATTTACTTGCAAAATAGATTGGCAAACAATGTTTTTGATCCTATTGGTGAGGCATTTGATACTTTAGAATCATACGTACCTATTCGAGGAGTTGTGAACCAAGTAACTGATTACGTTACCCCTTCTATCAGCGCTGTTTCAGATCTAACTATGAAACCATGGCATTCACTTGCGTCGTATTGGTCATCATCCGGTAATACGGGGGACACAATACAGATAAACACGGAAAATCAATCAGAACCGGAAGAGCAGCTGACTGCTACGGAGTCAAGAACACAGTCACGACGATCCGGGATTGAAATTGTTGATGAAAGTTTGGAAACTGAGACATCGACAGGGACTTTCCTTCTTGGTTTGAAAGCAGAGAATCACATAGTTATTCAAGAGTATTACCTGGAAAACAAACATGGCGAAATGGAGAAAGTAAAGTTTGTTATTTATGAAATCAATGGTATCATGTTTTTGTTGCTGTTCAATCAGTCAAGTGCCATTAATGACAGATTTTTTTATAAGACATTATCAGCCAAAATTGACAAAATTTACGAAAGATTCTTTTCGGACTTGATTGTCAAACAAGTTGAAGCTATGAAAGAAGAGTTTTCAGAAGATTCTAGCTTTTCTTACATTATTTATGACAATGAAAAATATTGGACAACTATTCCAAACATTCCTCCAAATCCTGATACTTTAAATTTTCAAAATCCGCAAAGAAAGCAACTACTTGAACAAAATTTGAATGTCAATCTATCAAAAACAGGAGATACTTTAGAAAATTACCGTAATATGTCACTCATGCAAGATAAACAACTTCAGCATTTGATAAAAGATGTGATAACAAATCGATTGCACCCGGACTTCCAAGGCGATGAGAAGCTTTCCAAAATTGGCAAAAGTCAATGGTGCTACGTGAAAAAATACTCCGCAAATAAATGGGTATTAGTTGTTAAACGGATTGCTAACGTAGAAATAAACAACAAGAATCATTTTCTTGGGGAGGATGTCTCCAACTGGCTTGACTGGGTTCAAGCTGGTGGTTACGATTGCTAATCACGTTTTATATTTTCTGCACATCCTGTGTATTTTAATTGTGTACGCGCCGAGCGCATTTTTATTTTGTTTATCGAGCTGGTATTACAACTTAATTTCATTCCTGTTTATTGTTTAACAGAAAAGCTCATAATAACAAGACTATCTTTATAATAATAATAAACAAGAAAAAAAGAAATGTCAAATCGAGTGTGTAAAATTTGTGGTAGTACCACATTTACAAGAGAAATACACACCGCATCTGGAGATTTGGCATGTGTTACATGTGGTTCTGTTTTGGAAGAAAATCCAATCGTTTCTGAAGTCACATTTGCTGAAAATGCAGTTGGTGGTGCAACAGTTCAAGGTTCTTATATCAGTAATGATCAGACACATGCAAATTTTGGTGGTTCCTTAGAATCTAGAGAGCAGACAATCCAAAATGGTAAACGAAGAATTAAAAATGTTGCTTTAGCCTTGGGGATACCTGATCATGTTTCAGATAGTGCAGTACAGTGGTTCAAACTAGGTTTAACTAATAATTTTGTTCAAGGTAGAAGAAGTCAAAATGTTGTTGCCGCATGCCTATATATTGCATGTAGGAAACATCGTACACATCATATGTTGATCGATTTCTCATCTAGGCTACAAGTTTCTGTTTACGCTATTGGTGCTACTTTCTTGAAAATGGTGAAAGCATTGCATATTAATGATTTACCTTTAGTTGACCCATCTTTGTTTATTCAGCATTTTGCCGATAAACTAGATTTTGGAAACAAAACTACAAAAGTGATTGAGGATGCTAAAAAATTAGCAAGGAGAATGTCGAACGATTGGATATATGAAGGTAGAAGGCCCGCGGGTATAGCTGGTGCGTGTTTGCTATTAGCGGCACGTATGAATAACTTTCGAAGAACGCATTTAGAAATTGTTGCTGTTGCCCATATCGGTTCTCAAACAATTCAGAAAAGATTGGTTGAATTCAAGAAGACTAATGCTTCATCTCTTACAATTGAAGAATTTAGGGAGAATGGTGATAAAGTTGAACCTGCGCTACCTCCATCTTACAAAAAATCACAAACAGAAGCACAGAAACTTCGTGAAGAGATGAAAAAATTGGATAATTTAGAGGAAGATATGATGAATGATCCGGTGTTGGGGGCGATGTTAGAAGATTCGGAAATTACTGAAGATGAAATAAAGCTTTTGATTAGTAGAATCTTGAAAAGGAAAAAGGCTGATTTAGAACGGAAAGCTACAGCTAAAATGACATTCAAAGATGGTATAACTAAGATCGAAGTTGGTGAAAATGATGATGTCAATGTTGAGTCCACTTTTGAAAATGTTGATTTTGCTACAATGGCACGTCCGGATTTTGCAAAAACTCAAAAAGAGGCTGAATTGCTGAAAATGATTGAAAAGAATAAACCAAGAAATTTGGCTGCTGCAATGCTAACGACAGAAGAAATACTTTCAAGGGTGCCTGATGATGATGAAAAATTAAATGAACTTATTGATGATGCAGAACTTGATTCATTCTTATTATCAAAGGAAGAAAGTAAATTAAAGGAGAGATTGTGGATAGGTATTAACAAAGATTTCTTACTAAAGCAAGAACAAAAACGTTTGAAGGCTGAAACTGATAAGCTCGCAGGTCATGTTACAACTACACGAAAACGTAGAAAGAAAAATGAGGAACATATAGAGAAGAAACTTGATCAAATGGGTACATTAGCTGGACTCATGCGTGCCAATATGTCAGGAAATTCATCCGCTTCAGATAACGCTAAAGCATTGTTGACAAGTAAAACATTGAGTAAGAAAATTAATTACGATGCTGTCAATGATTTATTTAACGATTAAGTACAACTTTTAATTCATATATCCCTTTTAGCTTTTTCCATTACATAATTATTTTTTTTTGAAATGTTTGCAACTGCAATGATACACAAAACAAGAGACTAGGTACGTCAATTATCTCTACCATTGAAATTGACTCTGCCGAGACCATTACATGTAGAACAGCGTTCCAGGTCTAAAAAGAAATGGACCATTCCTCTTCCCCTACATCGAGGACAGAGTACACCTCCAATTCTAGGATCACCTGGTTGCACGACCTGTGGAATTGCTGGTGCTCCCATTGGTGACAGTGGCACAGCTCCTGGTGGTAATTTGCGAACGTTCATATTAAGCGGTTTCGGTGGCGGTGGGTTTTTAACTAGTCTTTCCAACTCCGCTTGAGAACTAGGAGGGATGACACCGGGACGGAATTTGGGCCAACACTTTTTACATGGTTTACCATTCTTGGTACGGAAACCAGTGTTTTCACATTTAGAGCATTTATGCGATGATGGATATCTCCAAGGGAGATATGGGTTTGGATTGATTGGTGTGGGCTTCGGTAATTGAATCTTATTCTGTTGCGATGGTGGAGGACCTGGAGGAGGTCGTACATGAGGTGTTGATGAAGGAGGTCTAAATTTCTCATCGCTAGGTCTGTTATCTGGTCTGGCCGGACGTGGTGGTGGGTTTTCTGGACGTGCATATCCATGTTGATGGTCGGTAAAAGAAGGGTCCTGAACTGATTCGTCGTAGGATGGCGGAGGTTCGTCCGGATGGTTTTCATTCGGGTCAAATACACCAAGTTGGCTCGGAGGTGGGCCTTCCGGTGGTTTGTGTTCTGTATTCCTGTTGAACATGCGGGAGTGCACTTATCAGTAGAAAAGGAAAAGATGTGGAGTAATAGGAGTAGTCTGCTGTTAGACCTTTGCGACTTTATGCAATCAATAACTAAGCCTTCAATCGAAGAGAAAAGTTGATTTTCAAGCTCGCTTGAGCTTTCATGAATTTTCAGTCCCAAATATTTTTGGCGTTGTTGTTGTTGTTATAACTTCGGGAGAAACGGTCAATTCTTTTTTGAAGCACTGCAAAGTTACATTTTTTACTTGATACCCATTAATATACAGACTGAAACATTTAGAGATGTTGTGGCTTACGGAAACCCAAAAATTTGGAGTGTTTTTCACTTCAGCAGGCTCACTTTTTTTCTTTCTAGGTATAATGTCCTTTTTTGATTCCAGCTTGCTGATATTATCCAACATTCTTTTTATCATCGGTGTTATCCTTATAATTGGTACACAGAAAACACTGTATTTTTTTACAAGACCTGAGAAAATTAGAGGAACGATTAGCTTTGTGGTAGGATTAGTGTTACTTTTATCTAAACACTCATTCTATGGTTTCCTTTTTGAATCATTTGGTATTCTGGCTCTTTTCGGTGAATTCTTTGCTACTTTAGTCCAATTTTTGAGATCTTTGCCATTTATTGGTCCTGTTTTATCTCATCCTGCAGTTGCTCCTGTAGTAGACAAAATAGCAGGTGTCAGAGTCTTACCTATTTAAATCCAAATATATTCCCATACTTAGTGTTAGATAAGCCATTTGAAGAAATATATATACATGTGTAATCTATAAACCTATTTACTTAGAACATCTTCAACTAATCTAGAAAATTCTAAAACTTTGTAGTCTTGACCGTGTTGTCCTACAAACTGAAATCCCATGGACTTATTTCCGAATGGAATATTCATTGTTGGAAGACCAGCTAAAGACATTGGAACTGTGCAAACATCATTCATATATGATTCAACATGATCAGTAGTTTCAAATTCACATACTCTGGGTGGTGGAGAGACAGCTGTAGGCACAATCATCAGATCTATTCCGGCTGTATTGCTAAAAGTTTTTTTCTCCGACAAGCAATGCTTATCTCTGAACACTTTATTGAATTCTGTAATAAGTTGGCCACGGACACCAGTAGCCTTCATAAAATGACTTTGAAAACCATATGAGCTTAAAGAGTAGTTACCTAAAACTATACGACGCTTTACTTCCTCTCCAAACCCTGTGGTTCTAGTGGTAACAAATTCGGGTTCTTTCTCAAAATCACATAAAGAATTGTCTGCTCTATACCCATATCTAATACCATCGTATCGGCTTAAATTAGATGCAGCTTCTGCGGTACAAAGAGTGTAGTAAGCTGGTAATGCATGCTTGATAGAAGGTACAGAGACTGGGAAAACTTCAATCAATTTAGAGTCAGTTAATTTTTGTAGAAGTACCTTCCATGACTTTTTAATCGATTCATCCATCTCATCAAGTTTAAATTCAATTGGAATTCCTATTTTGAATTTTCTTCCTACATTCTTCTTGCTCATAAGTCTTTCTAATGCCATTGCTTCTCTGGATTTGTCGCTAAGACATGAAGGATCCTTCGAGTCATGTAAGTCAAGTACAGAAAATGCTTTCCATATAGTTCCTAAATCCTTTGACATTATTCCAACGGTATCCAAACTTTGAGCATATGCGACCATCCCCCATCTAGAAATACGTCCATATGTAGGTTTAAAACCATAAATGTTAGTATAACATGCAGGAAGTCTAACTGATCCGCCGGTATCTGAACCAATAGAAAAGTCAACAAGATCTAAAGCAACTGCAGCTGCAGCACCTCCACTTGATCCACCAACAACTCTTTGATCTGAAGATATTCTTGCGTGTGCATCTTTATATAAATTAGGTTTGAAGTATGTATGGGTGGTTGCATTAGAATCTTCCTGATGAAGTATTTCGGAAGAAATCGTTTCACCATCAGTTTTAGATGTAGAATCCCTTGTGTAAAATTTGACTTCTTCGTATGATTCAACAATATCGTTTTCTTGTTCATAGATGGGGTTCAACGTAGGGCCAAAATATCCAGAAAGTGTAGAATTACCCATGGCAAATTCATCTAAATTGGTTTTACCAATACAAGATGCACCTGATTGATCTAATAATTTGTTAACAGTAGATTCAAATGGTGAAACATAGTTGTGTAAGATCTTTGATGAACAAGTTGTTGGTTCATCTCGAGTTGCAAAATTGTCTTTGATTGCATATGTCAAATCTCCTAGTGGAGAAAATGGAGATGATGCAGTCAATGGTTTGTTCCGCAAAGAAGTGAAAACATTGTACTTCTTATTTACAGCCTTAATATGTTTCAAATGTGGTTGCATATCAGCGTAATAGTTGTGGCATACCCTATGTAGATAAATGAAAATGGTGTCAGAGTATTTCAAAAACGGGTTGATGAAATTTCATGTCTTTGCGTAAATCTATTGCAAACTCTAGTTCTTTCAAGTGATAAGCCACGCATTAAACAGGTATGGTGAAAAAGCAAAAGGTTATCCCAAGATTAAAACCAGTTCCATATACGTTGAACGATCTGACTTTGAAGTTAAAGCAACCGCAATTTGCTTCATCTGGGATTTCGATCAAACACGAAAATGAAAACATAGAGCTATATTCAACTCCAGACTTACCAAACAATAAGAGAGGTTTCAAATACAAACCATGTCGTCCTAACCCAAATATGGACTCTACTCTGTATTCAACAACTGATTTACCACCATATAATACGCATTGGTCATATTTTGATCGATCATCAGATATGATGGTCAGTAACGATATGTCTATAGTAGCTACACAAGAGTCACATGGATGGAGAAGTTCACGTTCCAGTGTGAGTATACGAGAGGGTAAATGGTATATTGAGTATAAGATTGTTAATGGAATTAGTGATGCAGAAAATGATCAAACTCCAGTATCTGATTCTAGATCTTGTACACCTACGACAAACATTAATCTTTCAGCACATGTTAGAATGGGGATAGCGCGTCCAGAAGCATCATTAGAAGCACCTGTTGGGTTTGATGGGTATGGATATGGTATAAGAGATATCAATTGTGAAACTATTCATTTGAGTAGGAGAAATCAAATTGGCGAAGGTTATCGAAATGATTTGAAAGTTGGTGATGTGGTAGGTTTGCTAGTTGAGCTTCCAGATCTTGAGTTACAAAAGGATATTGCAAGATCAATGATTATAGAGGAAACATTATCTGATCCTTCAAGACTGTACAGCAAAGAAGAATCAAATTTACCAATATTGAAAAATACATTTTTAGAAAACGGTGTGCAAAGAGAGATGATACCTATCAAATATAAAGGAGAGTTATATTTTGAGGAATATGAATATACAGGGTCAAAGAAAATGGAGCATTTGTTAAATCCAGTTACTGTATTTGGTGAGCATGCTATCCCAGATAAAGAACGATTTCAACCTGCAAAATTACCACAATCATCTATAACTTTATATGTTAACGGTGAAAATAGGGGTAAGCCATTTGAGAATTTGTTTGCATTTTTACCTCCAGCTAGTGAACAGAAAGCTGCTAGAAATGCAAAACAAAAAAGAAATCAAGATGATAGATTTGCTATTGATAATGATGATGGAAGTCTTGGATACTTTCCGATGGTTAGTTGTTTCAGAGGTGGGGCAGTAATGCTTAATACATCCAGTAATGTGTGGAAAGTTCCATCTAGTATACAAGAAGCTATAGATAAAGGAGATATAAAGCCTTATGGAATGCGTTTCAAAGAAAAGATTACAGAGGATATTGTCAATGATCTGATTGATAATGCTGTGAATAGTTATCTCGATAGGAAAGAAGTAGAGCTGATAAATTGAATCAAAACCTGTAAAATGAAGTTAAATTGGCTCCGCAGTTTGCATTTGGACAATCGGTTTCGTTTCGAGATCGTTGGAACAATTCTTTGCATTGTTTATGGAAATGTACCCCACATTCACCGTTAGGGCACGCGTAACCTCTGGTAAGAATATCGGAACACCCAAAGCATTTACTTATCGTGCCTTCCGGGTAGATTCCAAAAGTGTCGATTAAGTAATTCTTCAATTCAACTAAACCCCTTGTAGCTAGTGTATAATTCCCGTCATAGCGCTCAAACCAACCATAGCATTCTAAATCTCTGAGGAACAGTTCAGCTTCATCAAGTGATAACTTGTTGTATTGTGAGGCATCATCATCTTCATCAATAGGTCCATTCCGTACACTTTTCACCATTTGCATATACGGAACATGATATTTTACTTGATTAAATACCGTACCTGATTCATCGGTTGTTTTTTCTTGATTAACATTATTTGGTGAAAAAATAGTGTCTATTGCATGTTTCACTAATTGGATTTCATTCTGTGAGTATTTTGTTGAAAGCTGAATAGCACCGAGTGCCTTTTTATTTACAAACGTGAACAATATTGACGCGTCATTCATATCCTTAGATTCAACAATTTCAAAGCTGAGCGGTTCAAGTGCTCTATTTATTGAATCTAAGATTGTAGATAATTGATTAATAGTTACTGACACAAGTGGATTTTCTAAGTTTAATTCCTCTTGTATCGTGGCTCTAATCTGGTCTTCCTCTGTTGTATCATTGTATAGTGTAAGTATAGCTTTTTTCACGTACAAGAGTAGTAAATCTTGACTTATTGTCCGCAGTGAAATGACAATATCTATAACAGCTGCATGCAGATCAGTGTAGGATTCCCTTCCTGTATGATATTGGATAAAATCTTCTGGTACCACACTCATGATAAGGTAGTATTGTGGAGCAGAAATATCCAAATAATTTTAAAAAGCTGAGCAAACACCAAAATTCATTGAATATCCGTCTTTCGTGATGCAAATCCAAATTTTCAAGTTCGAAACCCATTCCCTCAAATACACAAGTTATTTGTTTTTGGTGTTTTTTTATTATACACATAAAGATTCAAACATCAAGGGGAATGTCTTACTATCAGCAATTTCAGAATCAAGCTACTCCGGTAAATAATCAATACGGTGGATATGGAATGAATCCAAACCTGACACCCAATGCAGGATTCTCGATGCCGTCAGGATCAATGACTGGTTCCACTGCAAGAGATGTTGACTATGAAGCACCATTGCCGCAAGGTATTTTAGCAGCGTTTTCTACATCTGGGTATCCTGGAGAACCACCGTTGTTTCAAGAACTTGGAGTTAATTTTGGTCATATTAAGAGTAAAACTCTGGCAGTATTGAGTATGAGAAGCACATCTTTGAACCAAGAAATTATTCAAGATAGTGACATGGCAGGACCAATTCTTTTTTGCCTTTTATTTGGAACATTGTTACTTTTAAGTGGGAAAACCCATTTCGGTTATATTTACGGTGTTGCTCTATTCGGAACTGTAGGATTACACTGTGTGTTTAAATTGATGAGCTCTGCTGATGATGGTGGATTGGATTTTTTGAGAACTGCAAGTGTTATAGGATATTGCTTATTACCATTGGTTTTATTAAGTGCTATTGCAGTTGTATTACAATTGAACAATTTCCTAGGATATTTGGTTTCGGTTGTTTGTGTTAGCTGGTGTACATGGGCTGCAAGTGGATTTTTTGTGCGTGTTTTGAATCTATCTAATGCAAGGCCATTGATTGCGTACCCCTTAGGAATGTTTTATTCTGTGTTTGCATTGATGACAGTTTTCGTGGAGAAGAAAGCATGATGAGTTAGATTACGATTTGAATTATTAAAAATAGATGTTAGATGATTAGCTATAAAGTAGATCTTATTATTTGATAGTCAATGATGGAATCAAAAGGTCATAAGCACCTGTTTTACTATTAGGGTCTGACATATCAGCTTCGACTCTGATTGTAGCAACAATTGCATTGTCATCGTAAGGATAGCCAATCTTACCATTAGTATCTTTAGACTCTTCAATATTTTTGTTTAAATCATTAAATTCACAAGGTCCTTTAACAGGGCTAGGTTTATAATATTTATCTGGTGATATATTACCGAAACGTTCCTGTTTAAACTGTTTAGGCAAATTTTCAACTGGAATAAGATCAGAGAAATTTCTCTTATTGAGAAACATATCGGAGCTACGAGAGTCTTTCAAGTTTGGCTCGAGTTGAAATAGCGGTATCATATCTTCCTTAACGTTTCTTGAAAATAAATGCTTTTTAGTACGTGATGATAAAAGTTTAACCATACCATCAGGTGGAGGAGCATTGACGATTGCGGAAGAAATCACATTTGTAATGAAATTTGGATCTGATTGTGGATTTGCAAAATAAGTTTCGTTATCACCTCTGAATCTAGAAATACAAGCAAGGTGAACATCACCAGATAAGATTGTAACTCTGACACCATGACGTTTACCAAATTCAATCAAACGAGCCATCAATTGATTTCTCTCTTTCTTGTGATGATGAGAACACCAATGATCATTCAAATCATCTAACAATTCCACTTCGCCGTCAAACTCATTTACTAAACCAGGTGCAATTATTCCCTTTCTGGATAAATATAATATTGGTTTAATCAATGGAGAGTCCATTAATCTTTCAATAAATACCATTCTAGGGTAACATATAGGAACACGAACTAAGAAGTAAAAATGTTTGATTGGACCTGATTCCTTTGCTTTCTCGATTTCATCACTTACTCTTTTAAAGGCAGCATCATAAGTGTCAGGGTATACAACCTGATGTTTGGTACGTTCTGTACGACAATCCAATCCCAAGAATGCAATTGATTTACCTAATCTTGCATAAACAGATCTTGAAGGACTATCGATGTAAGGTCCATTTCTTTTACCCATTACCCAAGAAGGTTCAGAATCTGGAGATTCATCATGTAAGGTGTGATGTTGAAATAAAGTATAATACTTGAAAGCAGCTCTTCCAACACCTCTAAAGATATCCTGTTTCATTGTACTATCTCTATAAGTACCAAATCCATCGATGACATCATGATCATCGTAAATGTTGATTTGTGGAATAGAGGCTAATGCAACTGGGAACATTGGATGAACGGTTTTACCGTTAGTTCCTTCCCAGAAACCTTTACCAAACCATTTCATATAATGATTAAGATAGTAATGTCTGAAAGATTGTTTCATATCTTCGGTTAACTTTTCAGTTGAATGGAGATGCTTATGCTTAAGCCATTTACCGAATTTGTCAGACGAAACCGAGATACTATCAGAGTATATTTGATCACCACCACCGATCATAACGTGATAGTGAGGGCCATTTTCGTGTTTTCTTAATACATCCAACCATAATGAACCCTTGAATTCTGCAGTTTTCGTACCAAGTGAAAAACCGTTACATGAATAAGACATGACATTCATTGTTTGGTCTACAGAAGGGATGTAAAATTTAAAGTGGGGCATAGTTTCACCATTAATAAAGTACTTGACTTGCTGTTCAAAATCTTGCATAGAGAATTCAAAGGAATATCTGACAAAGCTGAATCCTTCTTCTTCGTAAATAATAGATGACTTTGTCGGAGAAGCTTCACTGAGTTGTGCCGCAGCATTTTCTGAAGCTGGACCTAATATGAAACTAAGTGATGGTGGTTCTGATTCATTGAAATCCTTGAAAACCACCATAATTGTACCTCTGTAGTTTGGTTTATTGTTTTCATGCGTAGCAAGAAATCTGACCAATGGGCCACAAGAGATACGTAATTCTGCCAACTTGTAGTCAGGTGGGGCAGGATTTTCCTCAGATAGTTTTTCAGGGTCGTATTTTTCAACCAGTTTCAAGTAATTATCAAAAGGTAACTTTTCAAACCATTGAGAATCCATTGTGTAGTTGATTTATAAGTTGGAAAAAGAATAAGAAGCGAGTGAAAAGAAAACAAACCAAACCGTTCAATAGAAAAGCATAAATATAAGAGCGGTGATTGCCGTTTAAGAAAGCAACAAAAAAAAAGCTAACTTTGAATAAACCTTGACTACTATTGAACATGAATTATAGCGCCACGCATCATATCTGTTGAAATGGTCTCATCATAGCAGCGTCCACAACCGCTCCCAGTCACCACTGTTCATTGACCGTTCCCACAGCTGCAGAATCCGATCGGAACTTGCAAAAGTGAAATAATCTCATTGTTTTGCGGCAGTGCTGAAAAGTTCCCAATGAGGAAACCCGTTTTTCAGTCCTTAACACCGTGAAAGATTTCTCTACCTCTAATCGAAACCGTTGGTGTCATCAAAAGAGTTGCTCTTTTCCACCCATCACTGTTCATTTACTTTTAATACTGTGAGTCTTTTTAAAAAAAATATAAGAAATATCAAAATATGTCACAAAAAGCTGTTAAAGGTACTATTCTATGTCTCCATGGGTTTGCTCAAAATGGTGTTGTCTTCTCTACAAAAGCTTCGGGTATAAGGAAGATGTTAAAAAAGGCAGGTTATCATACGGTGTTTATTGATGGTCCCATTGAATTGACTCCTGCAGATTTACCATTTGCTGCCTCATCTTTTGGAGCAGATGAAAAAGCTCCAGAAGTTAAATTTAGAGGTTGGGTTTATACTCAGGCTGAAAAATTCGACATCCAACCATCTCTAGATGCTATCAAGAAGGCATATCAAGAAAGCGGACCCTTTGTAGGTATTATTGGATTTTCTCAAGGTTCTGGTATTGCTGGCGCAATATTATCTTCATTTGATGAAGTTGTTGGTGATAAAAAAGCATTAGACCACTTGAAATTTGCAATTCTCTACTCTGGTTTTATATTCGATAACAAGTCAGTTCAGCATTATTATGAAAAGAAAATTACATTACCAACATTGCATGTCATAGGTGAACTTGATACACTTGTTTCTAATGAAAGGTCACAAAAATTAGCAGATTTGTGTGAAAATGCTACAGTAATGAAACATCCTGGTGGGCATTACTGTCCAAGTACCAAAGATTTACTTAAAGCAGAAATTGCATGGGTTACCAGCGTTGTTGAAAAAACAAAAAATAAAGAATCTGGAGCTGCTGAAGCTGATGATGACATACTGAAGCTTGCTGAACAAATGGATAACCTTGGAAAGGCGTAATTAATAGATAAATAATATGATAGAATAGTAAGTATTTTTTTTCAGCACAAATAAGTGGTTTCGGTATTGTGGGAGAAGCACTGCGTACTTTACACTCATTGAACCATGTTAACTCTATAATTTCACGTGTATTATTATTGTATTTATAGAATGCATATACTACTGTCTTTTGTAGAAACCAAAGTAAATTACCGGTGATAGCGATTCTCCGATTTGATAATATCGACTTTTTCGATAGGAGCGATGAAACCTTTTCTTGCAAAATCCGTCCGTTATCGTATATTATTATTATACAATTGCTTCTTCTTATCTTCTGACAAAGATTTTTTCCTCCTTCTCTGGCTTTTAAAGCAAAATGGCAACTGAGCAAACACCACTTGTACCTTCCATTCAGAGAAAGGAAAATAAATTGCCGTCTCTCACTTTAAGGTGTGTTCAAATAGCTTGTGCAGTAACGTGGTGTCTCTTTGCAGCTGGTCCAGTCTTCGGATTTGCAGCTTTAAAACCTGTTCTTATCTCTCAAGGTGTTTACGAACATGTTTGCGACCTTAAAACTCCAACTTTATCAATTTCTGAACCTTTATGTGTGGAACAAGATTTAGCATTAAACAGAATGTTCACTTGGGCCGCTGTAATTACAAATGCAACTTCAATCATTGTTGGTTATATTCTTGATAATTATGGTCCAAGAGTCACAGGTATTATTGGTTCTGGATTTCTTGCAATTGCTGCTTATATATTGTCTAATGGCGCAGAAATTACAAAATTCGATGCATATCTAGTGGGATATGTATCATTGGCTTTTGGTGGTCCTTTCGTTTTTATCAGTTCTTTCCAGCTGGCAAATTCCTTTCCAGGAAGATCAGGTTTGGTACTTGCCTTATTAACAGGTGCTTTTGACTCTTCATCTGCACTTTTCTTGGCTTATAGGATCATTTACCAGAATAACTACATTCAAAATTTAACAATTCATAAGTTTTTCACTTATTATTTAGCAGTCCCTGCATTTATATTACTTTGCCAACTTTTCGTTATGCCACATGAGTCCTATACTACAATTGAAAAAGTTGCCAAAGTTGCAGAAACTGGTTTAGGTGATGATGGTTTACCATTAGACCCTGAAGATACCCGTTATGACTCCGAGGAAGTTGAAGCAGTTACAAGATCAAGAGCTCGTCAAGCATCCATGGTTTCAACCAAATCGGTCTTTGAAGAAATTGCAGATCATCATTTAAAGGAGAAAACTGGTGGTGTTTTTGGTGTTCTTCATAATAAATCAGTGAGGGAACAATTGAAGTCTCCTTGGTGGTACTTGATGTGTTTCTTTACACTCATTCAAATGATTAGAATTAACTACTTTGTGGCAACCATTGCCTCTCAAATGGAATACTACTTTGATTTGGAAACTGCTACTAAAATAAACAGATTTTTTGATGTCGCATTACCTTTAGGTGGTTTAGTTTCAATTCCGTTTATTGGACTGATCTTAGATAACTTGCACACTTTAGTTGTTCTTACAATGCTGTTAGTGATTTCCCTCTTTATCGGAATTTTTGGAATGTTATCTATTCAGCTGTTCCAGTATTGTGGTATTTTGTTATTGGTTGTTTACAGACCTTTCTATTATACAGCTGTTTCAGATTACTGTGTTAAAGTTTTTGGCTACTCTACTTTTGGTACTGTTTATGGTGCAATAATTTGCATTAGTGGTATGCTAAACTTGGTTCAAACTTTTTTTGACAGTGCAACGCATTACCTGTTTCATAATAATCCAAATCCTGTCAACTTTACGCTTGTGTCAGTTACCCTTATTTCTGGTAGTTTACTATTAGCTTTTGTCAAAAGTCAAGAGAAAAAAGTTATCAAACAGAGTATCATTGACGAAATTTTAGAGGGTTCCGATAATGAACCTATTAATACTCCACCGCAATAAATAATATTCCCTACTTATTATATATCTCGCATGTGTAAGCACTCGAACAATCGCATATACAACTTTTGGAAGTAAATTCCCCAATCTAGCCGATAAGAAAAAGCAGGGCTGTGCCGCCACATTTTGCACATCACAGATTTGAAAACAGGATGAGCAACTTGTCAAAGAAACCCGTTGTATATCCTCTAAATGAATAAACTAAACAAGCTCTATTCTTATTGTGGGAAACTTTTTAAACACTTTAAGGTGACCATATATCTATTCAAAATTTATCATGGCATCAATATTTACATCCTCAATACAATCGCATATTCTATCCTTGCTAGTATCGAAACTCCCGTTACATACCATTGACATTCCACAACAATCTAACTTGAATTTCGGAGGTGCATCAGGGCCGTCGCTTGATTTGCATGATTTGAAACTTGACATTGAAAAGTTAGAATCTCAATACTTCCCTCCTAATGCTCCGTTTAATGTCCGGAGTGCATTCCTGAAGAATTTAAATATTGTGATCTCAAGAAATGGAATACAATTAAATCTCTCAAATATAAAACTAGAAGTTAGTCCTAAAGTAGGTGCAGAAGCAAGTCAGTTTCTTGACCCTTCTGGCTCGATTTTTTTAAGGAGCTTAGATGATCCACTTGAGGGATTAGAAGGAATGATGGGAAGTGTTGTCGGATTTGTCGATGCTGTGAGCGGAGTTAGTTCATTTGCTTCCGGTGATAACCAAAATCATTCCGTATACGACGACGAAATCAATGACGAAGAGGAGGAACAAATTAATAAGAGAGACATTGAAGGAATACCAAAACCAGAAAGCTTGCCCAACGGAGGTACACAGAACTCTATTGTCAAATATACAATAGAGTACATATTAGGAAAAATTAGTGTCCAGATTTTGAATCTTGAAATAGTTTGTAAAACTGATCCGCTAATACTAAATTTGAATATAGAAAAAATAACAGCTAATGGCGATAAAGAGGACCGTAAATGCACTATCAGCGGAGTTCAGTTATCAGTGTTTGATCCAACATTAAATAGTATGAATGGAGTGAACGAAAATTTTAAAGGTGGTGATGTGAGTTCAGTTAAGCAAAGTGGAGTCTTAAAGAAAGAAAATGATGTTGAGTTTGAGGATGCAATGATGACTTCATCTTTTATGGCAACATCAAAAATGGATATGGAGCAGTCAATGATAGATAGTGCAATGTATTCAACAGGTAGAAGTGTTTATATGAGTGCAATTGCAAACTCAAACATGAGCTCTCCTAATGTTTCAGCAGAAAATGATCCGGGGTCTGTATTTTTAACACTTGATGTTATTGAAATATCATTAAAGGACCGAAGAGTTCTTTCTATTAATATCAATAGCATAAAAGTTTCATTGGTGGAACTACCAGTGCTGATGATAAGTCTTGTTTCAATTTTGATTGACATGAATATGCAGGACTTTCGGAAGCCTAATCAACTTGACTTGCCTCAAAAGTCATCTAATTCCCCTATTCTTGATCAGTTTTTAATATGTGAATTGCAGATCGGTTTAAATTCAAGTTTAGTTAATGGTAATTTTGATGAAAAAAGCACTTTTATACTTTTTCTGAAAGATATACTTCTTACGAGAAGGAGCTCAACATTAATGCAAGGGTCCTTACAAACGTTAAGGCTACAAAAGGCTGAAACAAAACAAATTTATTTTATTGATAAGCTACCTAATACGGCAGATATCACTTTAGAAATTCAAAAAGAAAATTTCAATTGCTCATTTAGTTTCTTGACTAATAAGACACTTAAACTAGAAATATCTTTTGATTTGCTTAAGTTAATTGCAAAGTATATTAATGAGTTTGATCCCTTGTGGGAAAAGATGAATGAGTTGCATGTTTCCAACATAAAATTAGCAAAAACATCGATTTACAACAGGGCTAAAGGATTGGGTAGTTCTTCGATTAAACAAATGAAGGCAAAGACTACGAAAGTGAGTCATAAGTTTACCATTAACACAGCTGATACGGAAATTATTGTTTATCTTGATGATGCATCACAGGCAAGAATAAAATTACATTGTGCTCCTATAGTAAGCAATGCATTTAAAGATATTATTGCTGTTGATCATATTAAGAGCGAAGTGATAACACCTAAAGGAAACATAGATTTACAAGTAAACAAAATTAGGTACGTTAATCATGGAAAGGAGCTAGCAAAGTTCAAGGACTATGACCTAAACCTTCAAAAACCAATAATGTCATCAACAAAGCAAACAATTTCAATTGACCTTGTTGACTGTGATTCTGAATTTGAGAGTTTGCTTTATTTGCAGCCTATACTAGAACAGTTAACTGAACTGTTTTCGGTACCTGTGAAGACTCATAAGCAAGTTCAGTTTGAAAAGAAAACATTGTTTTCAATGAGTTCAAGTGCAATGTTCAATATTAAAAGGCATATTTTATACATCATTGTACTGAAAACAAACCTAAAATTAGTTCAAGTGAATAATCAATTTGGTGATGTTAGAGGATCAATTGAAAATCTAAAGTTTACAAAATCAATAGACGGAGATTCTAACATTTCGGTAGCAATGATAGGGATGCAAAGACAAATAGGTGACTTTACCGAGAATATAATTTCTGTATCTAATCCAACCTCTATGCTCCCGCCTATTTATGTTAGAATACAAACTACTTATCACATTTTTTTGAACAATCTAATACTGTGGTATAGTGGGAAATGGCTTGCTATGTTTGATTCTGCAAACGGCAAAAATGAACTACCAAAATTAAAAACTGTGGAAACTACCAATACAAAGAAAAAGCTTTTGAAAGATATGCATCTAACAATGAGAAATGTTGCTATTGGTTTGAGAGCAGTGAGTTTAGACAGCGCAGCAATCTTGCAGTTGGAAAACTCTGGTGTTGAGATTTTGCTTTACAGTGACCAAAGTTTGATAACTCAGCTTACCACCAATGTTGTAAATATTTTTCTTATTGATGATTACTCTAAACGTAAACAGGTTGATGATACTGACAATTTAAGACTTTTAGATGGTACTCAGATTTGGGAAGCGATAGGGTACAAACACGTTGGTAGGGTCATGACATTACTTGCAAAATTCAATATAGAACCAAACAAAATTAAGACAATTGCTTCTAGAGTGGGCGAAAGCATACCCAAAACATTACTTGACATTCAGGTAAATATTGACTCATTAAAGCTATTTATGTGCTCAGATTCATTTCAATGTTTCTTACAGCTTTTGAAAGATTTGAAGAAACCGATATATTTTAGTTATGAGGATAAGTATAAAGATAAGAGTGAAACTTTAAATCTTTTAGATGAAATCGAGGAAAACTTTTTTGATGCCACTATTGAGATTCTTTCTGGTACAACGAATAATAAATCAGAGGGTGAAGTGGTCGAAGAAGAGCCTGAAGAATTACATTTTGTTGAAGATTATTACGACCAATTAAAATCTTCTTCTGGCGAAAAGAAAGACACTGTGACTGAAAATAATGTGAGAAGCTCTTTAGCTAGCACCGGTGCTACACTTGTTCCTATAGACGCTCATGTTAGTGTATCACGGTTTACCTTCAATTTGCATGATGGATATGATTGGAAGGAAACACGTGATCAGATTCAAAGCGCTTTGGAGAGAGTTATTGAAAAAGCCAATGAGGTCAGAGTGTTGAAGGAATCGATCAACGATGATGGAACTGATAAAAACGTTGAGATTGTTGTAGAAGAAACCTTGTATCGTTCTATTTTGGTTGAAGCTGGTCCAAATGATAATCCAAGTGATGTTTACAACGAGATATCAAAGAATGTTGGTGGATTCACCCTAGAGAAACTAAAAACGGTAAGTTTTGGGAAAAAATATCCTTTGGTCTTAGAACGATCTCAAAAGAATAAGGTTTCTATAAGGTTAAATGACGTTGATGTGGATTTTAAGCTACTTTCCACGGATGAAATGCATTTGAAGGAAAAACCCACTGTTTTCACTGAAAATATTGATGAGAACGATTCTGTGAAAGTATTCCAGCTTGATGTGAACGTTTCAGATTTTCAAGTTATTGACAATGTTCCAACATCTAGCTGGCATATGTTTGCAGGTTATATGAGGGAAGCCGGAGAAAGGGAAATTGGCAAAAATATACTTCAGTTGTCAGTTGAAGCAGTGAGGCCAATTGATGTTCTGGCTGCTGTGGAGATGATTGTGGATGTGAAATTGCTCCCTCTTCGTCTTCACGTTGATCAGGATGCATTAGATTTTTTAACACGGTTTTTTGATTTTAAAGATTCAAGGTTTGTCCCTAATTATGGTGAGATGGAGGAACAGTTTATTCAAAAGCTTGTTGTTGACACTGTAAAGATCAAGCTTGATTACAAACCGAAGGCGATAGATTATGCAGGTTTAAGATCAGGAAAAACTGGAGAGTTTGTTAACTTTTTTGTTTTAGATGGTGCAGATATTACTTTAAAGAAGGTGAAAATATATGGGATTTTAGGTTTCAGCAAACTGAATTCACTGTTGAGTGCACAGTGGTCGCCTGATGTAAAGAAAAACCAGCTTAATGGAGTTTTATCTGGACTTGCTCCAGTCAGATCTTTTTACAATATTGGTTACAACATCAATAATTCTTTCTCAATACCAATAAATGAATATAGAAGAGATGGCAGCGTTGTAAGAGGAATCCGGGTTGGTGCTACCACTTTCACAAAAGCTACTGGTAGCGAGCTACTTAAACTTGGTGCCAAACTTGCAGCTGGAACGCAAGCGATATTAGAGAATGCGGAACAAGCGTTAGGTGGCAGTGGTTCTTATGCGCGTATACCTGAAAGGAAGAATCGGAGTAGCAGTAGTAGTGGCTCCAATCGTTCAGGTCGTAGGAGAAGTTCTGCTGCTTCATTTGGAGATGAGGATGAGCGGGATTATCACAAGTATTATCGAAACAAGGTTAAGCTAAAGCAAAAGAATATTGATATTCTTGGTGACAGACTAGAAGAGGAATGTGCAGTAACCGATGATGAGAATGATGGAGAGCAAGAAGGTGGATGTAGCAATGAAGTTGATAAGACTGGTAATACGGCTGCTGCTGTAAGTCTTTATGCGAATCAGCCGGCATCGTTAAACGAGGGTTTAAAGGTTGCATTGCGTTCAGTTCAGCGAAACTTTAAAACAGCAACAAATGCTGTTTATGAAGCTAGTGTTAGGGCGTCTGTTCAGGAAACTACAACAGGTGCATTTGTTGAGATGGCTAAAGTGACACCGATTATTGTTATTCGTCCAGTAATTGCAGCCACTGAGGCTGTTTCTAAGACACTGTTAGGTGGAGTGAACGAGCTTAATCCTGAAGAGAAGGAGAAGTCTGATGAGAAGTACAAACCTGTTAATGACAGTGATGATATTCTCAGTGATAGTGATTAAATTAAACTGTTATAAATTGGGAAATTTTATAGATAAAAAAGTCAAGGAGTTAATACGATTTTCATTGCCTTTGTAGTTGCAGCATTTTTGAACACGTCGTAAGCATGTTCAAATTCATCAAATTTGAAATGGTGTGTGATAATTGAGGAAGGATCGATAGAGCCGTCAGCGACTTTATCTAAAAGTTGTGGTAATGAGTAAGCAGAAACCAAACCGGTGGATATGTTAATATTTTTAATCCATAAGTTTTGAAGCTTCAAATTAACGCTTGAACCGTGAACACCAACGTTAGCAACGGAACCACCACAAGTGATGATGTCTTGACATAATTCAAAAGTGTATGGAATTCCAACACATTCAATTGCAACATCGACACCTGATTCTCTATCTGGGAACAAGTTAGAAGTAATTTCGTGCACTTGCTTTACAACTTCGTCGTGTGAAAACTTGCCGGAGTTGATTGTATGAGTTGCACCTAACTTCTTTGCCAACTCCAATCTACCTTCATCTAGATCAATACAAATGATTTGTTTTGGTTTTAATGGTTTAGCAGTTAAAAATGCTGATAATCCGACAGGTCCGAGACCAACAATTGCAATTGAATCATTCTCCTTGACTTCACCTGAAAGGACACCAATTTCAAAAGCTGTTGGAAGTGCATCACAAAGCATCAACAATTTTTCGTATGGAACGTCCTTTGGTGCTTTGAAAAGAGAATGGTCTGCATGGGCTATTCTCATGAATTCGGCTTGAGTACCGTCCATGAGATGACCTAATGACCATCCAGATGCGTAACCGTTACCAGCACAATGTGATTGAATATCTTTCTTACAGTAGTAACATTTACCACATGATGTAATACATGAAACAATACAGATATCACCCTTTTTAAAGTTCTTTACATCGCTTCCGAGTGATTCCACCTCAATGATAGCTTCATGACCGAGGATTATACCTCTAGAACCGTTTTTAGCTGCAAGTTCTGTAGTTTCAGGGACGTCACCTTTCCAGATGTGTAAATCGGTACCACAAATAGTAGTTGCAACAACCTTACCAATGACATCAGTAGCATCCTTGATGATTGGTTTAGAAACTTTTTGCCAAGAGATGACCCCCGGTTTTATGTATGTTAGTGCTTTCATTGACATGTTGAGTTTGAGTTTGAGTTTTAGTTAGTGATTTGAAAGGTATAATAGCCGGAAGAGCTGGAAAGAAGAGGGAAGGAGATTTTGTATCAACTTATATAGGGGTACGTTTATGGAACAAGTGGTGTGGTTAATGGCAGCCATAAACTCCTGAACAATCTGGCAACAATGGAGGGGGTGGAATGTCAGGAAATAGAGACAATTGCTGCGGCTGTCACTTGTTTCGCGAGATTTTCTATTTTGGGCAGATAACTTTATTTCTCGGGGACCGACCGGATGTCTTCTTCGAATGGAGTTACTGGTCTTTGGCAGTCTCTCTTTGGGACCGTTTGATAGGTCCAAATAGGACATCATTGACGACAGAAGTTGGGAGATCCCATACTCCACTTGTACCGTTATACAGGTACTTTTCCATATCGTCTTTGTTAAAATTTTCAAGTTCTGTCACTATCAAACCTGAGTCATCGACAAAATTCCGTGGATCATCAAGTGGTAACGTAAGATATTCTACGTTGTAACATGCTAAAGCAACGTAACCGTACACCATTGACACTAGTATGTAAGACGGTATTGCTAGTGCCCACCATCGAGAAGGGTAGTAGTAAATTCCTAACATGTTGAGTATTCTGTCCGGTAGCAATGACCAGCATAGCCATGCGAAAAGGAAAATGCATGATATAACGTAGGAGGCAAACCCTTTATATTCAGCTTGTGGTGTAACGTTAGTTGAAACGATAACATCAGAGTCTCTTGCCAATTCATCAGAAACAAATGCTGTAGGATCCGGTGAGAGATCTCTCACTGATGAAGGCGATGAGTTATCTTTATAATGTGTATTTAAAGGATTCCCTCCGAGCAATGCAGGTGTGGATTGAGCTGCTGAACCCTTTATTGAGTATAAATTTGGTAGTAGAGATTTAATTGACGTTGTAGATATAGACATCAATCTATTATTGAGGAATCCGGAAGATGAACCATCGTTCAATTCCTGAATATCGTACGCATCTGGTGTGTTAATTTCATCGATACTAATGTCAGGATGTGTCTGACCGTCCATGTGGATAGTAGTTCTCTATTATAGGGACGGACTCTTGTCAGCAAGTGAAAAGGTCTTGTTAAGGATTTGAGGGTGGGGGAGAAATCCGGGTAAATCGCGGACTCCATGTGCTAGCGACTTTTCTGGAATTTGATTGTTTGTTATGGACTTAGAAGACAACAAGAGAGAAGTCGACCAGTACAAGGCAGTAGAGATTACTGGGATAAGTAAATACAAGTGTATTGAAGATATTTGGAATATCAATTGAGTGAGTAATAGAGAATATAGTGAAAATTAGAAGAAAATGGGTATGTTTTTTTAAAATGTGAATAAGTTGATAACTTATAGGAGATAATTTACTAACAATAATTTAAACAGGATCAAAGAAAATGTCATTGACAGAATTTATGGAAGATGCAGGTATGGGATCACCTTCATGGATTGAGGATGATTTTGATATTACGAGTACATTGAGTGCGTCATCCAGTGGATTAGATTCGTCACCTTCCCCATTTGGAAATTATAATAGTAGGAATAACAGGAGTATTGAGCGAAATAGAGGAGGGGTTTTCGGACGAGAATTGGAAAGAGGAGATACTGGTGTTAGGAAGAGGGGAATCAATTTACATTCTGATAATATTAGTTCTAGTTCAAAATCATGGAGGAAAAGTATTAATCAAAATCATGCACAGAATTTTGGACCAGCATATATTGCTGTTTTCGACAATTTACCAGTTAGTTGTACTAGACAATTGATTAAAGATTTTCTGGAATCTAGATATACGAAATTCAATGAGATTCATGTTTTATTGAATCCTAGTGATTCAACACATTGTAGGAAACTTGGATTTATTTTCTTACAAAATGGTAGTGATTTACAGAAAGTTATTAAATGGACTGGATTTAATTTAGATGGAAAAAGAGTTTCAATTGAATCTGCAAGTAACAATGAATTTCATGCTGTTCTTGAATTTAATAAAGAATTAAACTATGATGAAGATGTAGAAGATGCAAAGATTGAAAAGAGAGGGGTTGATAAAGTTAAAGAACCAGTACGATTGGAAAGAGTGAATAAACCAAAGGTGAATCCATTTGGGAATGCCAAACCAGTGGATATTCCTGAATTGCCGATTGTTGTAGATGATACACGAGTTATTGCAGAGAAGTTGAAACTAGAAAATAGGGAATTGAAAGACTTAGTGTCGAGTGAGAAGAAGGTTGGAGAAACAGTTATTTTGAAGTCCAATAGGAGAGGGAGTGGTGATTCAAAGATCAATATGAAAGTGAAGGAGCATGAGCATGCGCATGCGCAGGATAAGAGTAATGAACAAACCAGTACTAAACCTAAACCCAATCCATTTGGTAATGCAAAACCTGTTGATACTATGTCGAAATTGAAAGAGATTGAAAAGAAGCTTGCAAAAGCTGCTATTAATGAGACGACATATGATTTAGCTTTGCTACGAAAGGAGGAAGAAGAGAATGACAATGATAAGGATAAGGATAAAGAGAATGGTGGTGTTAAAGATGTGGGGAAGGAGAAGGGTGATGAAAAGCGGAAAAACAGGAAGAAGAAGTCTAAAAGTCCGAGTGGTAGTGAAGAAAGTTTTGTTGAAGCAGCTGAAAAGGATACTAAGAAAGATACGAAGAAAGAACGTGAAGAAAGGAAGAGGAATGATGAGGAGTATGCTAAGAAACTTGTTGCTGCATTTGACAAGCGAGAAGCAAGGGAATTGAGTAAGGAAGAGTACGAAGCAGAGATACGCAAACACGGTATACGTAGCTCTGAGGGTAAAAGAGAGAGGGGTGGTAAAAGCTTGCGTGGCCGTGGAGGTCGTCGTGGAACAATGGAGAGCAAAGGAAAAGAAGATTCGAAGGAAGATTCAAAGGAAGATTCGAAGGAAGATTCAAAGGAAGATTTGAAGGAAGATTCGAAGGAAGATTCGAAGGAAGATTCGAAGGAAGAAGATAAGGAAGAAGTTAAGAAAGAAGATAAGAAAAAATTAGAGGAAGAAGTTGTTCCACTTGAACCAATCCATGCTGTGGACAGTGCAGAACGTGGTAGAGGAAGAGGCAGAGGTAGAGGAAGGGGTGGAGTACGTGGCAGAGGAAGGGGAAGAGGAAGAGGTGGTAGAGGTAGAGGTGGAAGTGGAACAATTGGAAGAGGAAGAGGAAGAGGAATAGGACAAGGTAGTTCAGGTGAATATGAGAGTACTGGTGAAACTAGCGGCTAGATAAATAGATAGATAGATAGATAGATGGATAGATAAATAGATCGGTGTGTGAAGTAAAGTTTAAAAAAGAGAGACACCCGAGAACAGCATAGTGATCGGTATCGAGTTTACCACCTATTCAGATGGTATCCGTGCATTGCACTCAACAGCCTTGGTGTAAACCAGGCCAACCGTCCGCAGAACACTCCCATTACGGTTCCCAGCGATTGCCGGGGCCGTAGCAATTTCTTGTGGAACTGCCCAGCGCTTGCACGCCAAGGACCCTCTCAAGAGGAAGCCACTGGGGGACCCTGGGAGACCCTGGGGGGACTCCTGGGGGGCCAGTGGCCAGTGGCTGGGGGGACGGTGCACACCACCGAATTTCCCACTCGCGACAACTGGGTCTCAATCTCGGTCTGAAATAATCGACCCCTTCTGTGGGCGAGTACGCACGGACTACTGCCGCTCCCGGGATTCGCAACTGCGTTTGTCTGTCTCTCTTGAAAAAAGCTCTATCGCACACTCTGACCACTCGGCCAAAGCCGCGCCAAGCAAGTTTAACAGGCAATTCAGAGTGCGGTTCTGTTTGTGCTGGTGCACGGGTGGGTGGTAAGATGGGAGTGGGATGGGATGGGATAAAAACATCTTTGCTGAGCCTTCACCCGCGAATCTAATTTTTATTTTTTTTTTTGAAACCCCCCACTTACCACTTTGGCTTCCTTCAGGCTTGTTGAAAATTTTTCTGATTTTAGTAAAAAGGGTGAAAGAAATGTATGTGGAATATTGATTTAAACAATAATTCTTCACAACACCTTCTACAATCAACCAATACAATAATGAACAGAGGTAGAGGTGGCTTTTCTAGAGGTGGAGGTCGTGGTGGTAGATCTTTTGCTCCACAAGGTCCTCCTGATAGAGTATTTGAAATGGGTTCTTTTTTACATTCTTGTGAAGGTGATATCGTTTGTAGATCAATCAATGAGAAAATTCCTTATTTTAATGCTCCAATTTATCTTGAAAATAAAACTCAAGTTGGTAAAGTTGATGAAATTTTAGGTCCACTTAATGAAGTTTTCTTTACTATAAAACCTTCAGAAGGTGTTCAAGCTTCTTCATTTAAAGAAGGTGATAAATTTTACATTGCTGCTGATAAATTATTACCACTTGAAAGATTCTTACCAAAGCCAAAACAAGTAGGACCTAAACCTCCAAAGAAGAAAAGTTCTTCAGGTAGAGGTGGTGCTGGTGGTAGAGGTGGTTCTAGAGGTGGTTTCTCAAGAGGTGGTGGTAGAGGTGGTTTCTCTTCAAGAGGTGGTTCTAGAGGTGGTTCTAGAGGTGGTTTCTCAAGAGGTGGTGGTAGAGGTGGTTTCTCCTCAAGAGGTGGTTCTAGAGGTGGAAGAGGAAGATATTAAATTTCTATTAATCAATTTCAAAAATGAAAACACTTTTCTCTAATTTTATCT
Source organism: Pichia norvegensis (assembly GCA_030570285.1). NCBI lineage: Eukaryota > Fungi > Ascomycota > Pichiomycetes > Pichiales > Pichiaceae > Pichia > Pichia norvegensis. The sequence goes on from JAJLVM010000005.1 coordinate 111,549, forward strand.
TGTCATACTACTTAATTACTTACTTACTATCTTTTAAATTATAAAACATTTAAAAAATTTGGAAAAAAAATGGAATTAATTCGTTTACGTAAAATCTTCTTCAACATTATCAGGTATTGTAATAACATTACTTTTAATTGTATTCAAAAGTTTGATCTTCATACCATCAAGTCTTGAAAATTTATCAAAATTCTTTGATGCAACTGCAATATCATCGGCATTACCTTCCTTAACAGCTTCAATTAATTTCTCACAAAATTCATATTCCTTTGTACTCGTAAATGATGGATCCCAACTAATAAATCTTTGTAAAATTGCATTGGCACTTGCATAATCATTATTATCAGCTAATCTACATAAAATTGCCTTTAAAAAATATTCCTTTAATGACCATTTAGATAAACTGTTATTCAATGACTCTTTAGCAATTGTTTCATAGATATTACCCGCTTTCTTATAATCTTTAATTGATTCATCACAATATAAATCAGCAGTTTTAAGATAACATTTATTAGCAAGTGCATTAGCTGAATCTCCTTTATACCAATCAGCTGCATCTTCATAACTCTTAATAGATTTATTAATATCTTGTAATTCATTTTCATAAATTTCACCTAAATCAGTCTTAAAATTAGCACTCCTCCTAAATTGCCCCCTTTGAGCAAACATTGAAACAGCTTTCTCTAAAACTTTGGCTGCATTTGATGCATCTTCAAGTTTATAACATTTAAATGCTTCAACTAATGTATTTGCTGCTTCATCTGGTGATTCTCCTTTTAATTGTGCTTCAGCTGCCATCTCAAATGCTCCTCCAGCTTCATTATTCCGACGTTGAAGTTTATATAAATTAGCAGCTTGTACAAACAATTCAGAAGCTTCTTCATATTTATTAGATCCGCCTCCGAAAAAACTTGACAGTAGTCCACTACTCTTGCTCAATTTTTTACGTGCCTATTCATTCTATGTTAGTGTCAATTCTAAAATAATGTTTGAAAAAAAAAAAGTCACATACTTCTTGAATTAACTCATCGGGATTCGACATTGTTGCTTTGATGATAAGTATTAAAAGGAAATCGCAAGTCCTTAGTTCCTATTGTTAATCTCAATCTCTCCAGAATACTGATTTTTTGGGGGGCTGGAAACTACCGTACACCAACAGTTTTACTTTGCCATTTTCCTCTTATCGTTGTGGTAGTAGTGAAGTGTAACAAACTAGCCCAAGTGAAGTTTGTAAAGTGTTCTATTAATTGTTTATGTTTAATTATGATGTTTTATACACGCTATGTTGTTTAAAATGGCATTTCTGCAAAAAAATAAGTTTCACTTTTTTTCCAAAGTAGACTTTTCAAATTGAAAATTCAGAAACTTTGAGTACAGCATAAATTTGTATTTTGTTAAACCTACCAATTTTGCTAATCTCTTCAATTATAATAGCACAATCACCTAAACTTGTTTGCGGGCCAACAAATGGCCTGCAAAGGGTACAAATAAAGATACACAGCTTAAACTCGTACCGGCGATTAGGTCAAAACTGAACCGATCTATTCCGCGAAAGTTTTTTTCTTGTTGCTGTAACGGCACTTGGCGGAATGGTCAAATACGGCGGCTTATTTGTTGTTGCCACATTTCTGTGTCCGGTTCGACTCCTGCGGTGCGTGAAGTAGGCCTCGAGTAATCAGGTTTTGCTTGGATTGTGTAAATCACAGGGGACCGCTGGAGGGTAGAAATACAGCACAGCGCCTGTCCCGTGGGAGGGCGACACCGGATTGCACAGGCTTGGCTACGGCAACAACTGGAGCTGCTAGTTGCTCTTAACCGCAGTCAACTATCTTTTTGCCAAAGCTGTGTGTGTGTGTGTTTTGTTGTAATTAGTTTTGTTATCTATCTAAGCTGTTTATACACGTTTAACATTTTTCAATAACAACGGCAGATGCTCCTCCACCACCATTACAGATACCAGCTGCACCAATCTTACCTCCTTCTTGTGTTAAAACAGAAATTAATGTAACGATAACTCTTGCACCTGAACAACCTAATGGGTGTCCAATAGCAACTGCACCACCGTAAACGTTAACCTTTGATGGATCTAAGTTTAATAACTTAGTATTAGCTAATCCAACAACAGAGAATGCTTCGTTAAATTCAAAGTAATCAACATCATCCAGTTTAATACCAGCATGTTTAACCGCCTTTGGAACAGCTAATGATGGCGCAGTAGTGAAATCAATTGGAGCATGCGCTGCATCACCCCAACCAATAATCTTTGCAATTGGTGTAATGCCTAATTCTTTAACTTTCTTTTCAGACATCAAAACTAATGCTGCACCACCATCGTTAATTGGTGATGCATTTGGTGCAGTAACTGTACCATTTTCCTTTTGGAAAACAGTTCTCGCAGATCTAAGTTTCTCCTCATTTAATTTACCAGTTTCTTCATCTCTTTCAACTATAACATCTGGTTTACCTCTAAATCCTTTAACAGTAATTGGTGCAATTTCATTCTTAAATTTACCTTCATCATGTGCTCTTTGTGCTTTCTTATAAGAATCAATAGCAAAATCATCTTGTTCTTTCCTACTAATACCATGATCAGATGCACATTTTTCAGCTGCAACACCCATTGCTTTACCATCATAAGCATCATTTAAACCATCCTTGGAAATACCATCAACAATTGTATTATCACCAAATCTTAATCCAGCTCTAGCTGCTGGTAAGTAGTATGGTGTATTAGTCATAGATTCTGCACCACCTGCAACAACAATATCAGCACATCCAGTAAGAATAGTTTGTGCACCAAGAATTACTGCCTTCATACCAGATGCACAAACTTTGTTGATAGTAGTTGCTGGTGTATCTTCACCTAAACCTGCCTTTAATGCAACTTGCCTAGCTGGTGCTTGTCCAACATTGGCTTGTAAAACATTACCAAAGAAAATCTCTTCAACATCAGTTGGTTTGATTTGTGGTACTTTCTCTAATGCTGCCTTAACTGCATGAGCACCTAAATCAACATAATTAAGTGATGATAAACTACCTTGAAATGAACCAATTGGGGTTCTTGCACCTGCAACTATATAAACGTATTCCTTAGACATTCTGGATATTCTTTATTATTGATTAAATAAAAAAGTAAAAGCTTTCAAATGCTCAGCTGAAAAGAATGCAATGTTCACTACTTGGTGATTTTTTTATACGACGCGTGTCGAAACTCTAAACGATCGATCCATCAGATCAACAACATAATTTGGCACTTTTTCCACTTTTCCCCACACTGCGGGGTCGGGCCAAAGCGTTAGCAACTAACAATCTCTCTACTCTTACACTTTTTCTATAAACTTTAATTAGTCTACTCCATTTTAACGTCTCCATCCTCATCAATATCTTCTTCATTGGTATCCAAACCATTTCCAGCACCATTTATTTCTGTGAATCGGCTGGTCTTCTTTTGATGTTCTAATAATTGTTCGTATGTCCACACGGAGACACCGTTTTCTTGATCCTTTGGATCAATTGGTTGAGCAGAAGTCCGTAAAAACTTCTTAGCTGATGCAACAGCCATATCTGTTGATAGATTTGTATCGGCATCAAGTAAACCTTGTGCAATCCATTTCGGTAACTGTCCTTTTCTTCTCGCAAATCTTCTGTCAGCCAACACCATGACACCATAATCGTCTTTACCTCTTAAAACTCTACCTAAACATTGAGCCGCATGACGCATAGCATCGAAAGATAAAAAATCATTCTCTCTAATTTGGAAATTGTCTCTCAAAAATTCCAATCTTGCCTTAAGAATACGTGATTCTGTATATTGGAAAGGAATACCAATCATCAACACCGTACGTCCATAATGATGATCAAAATCAATACCTTCAGAAACTTTTCCTCTGGCAACGGATAATAAAACTGCTCCACGTCCATTTGAGCATGCCTTCCTATACGTTTCTAGTGCAAGAGACGTCTCCTGCGCATCAGGAGTTTCCACTAGGATCAATTTATATTTCCACACTTCATCAAGGATACCCATAGTTTGCCACTGGGAAATAATACTTTCCATGTACAAATATGAAGGAAAGAAAACAACTAAACCATCTGGTGTTATCTTTGAAAATTCAATCATCAATGTACCATAATTTCTAACAACACTGGGATCATTTCTAATCTCAAATCTTGAAGATATAGCAACTTGATCAGAACCTTTAGTGACAATCATTGGTAAAAACGATCTACGATCAAGAGTCATCGAGTAAGACTGTTGAATAACAGTATCAAAATTAAGCATTTTTGGATACATATCCAATGGCGATATAGTACCAGATGTTATAATCACGCTATTAAACTTTTCAAAAACAGGCTTAATAGCAATCGACGCATCCAAACATGACAATCTTAAAATCGGATTAGGAACAGTGGCATTCTCTGTTTCAAAAGGCTCTAAAATAAGTGTAAATCCAGTGTCATATGTTGCAACCAAAGATGCAAATGTCGCAATATCTTTTAATGCCATAAACTCTTCAATTTCCGTGACCTGTAGAGTCCTCACCAACAATGATAGTCTTTCAGAGCAAAATCTTAATGGTTTTTTATCTATAAATGTAAGTTGTTTCAAGTGTTGTAAGAACGACGTTGGTGTTTCAGCAATCACATGCAAGACTTTCATTCTAGTTTTCAAATATTCAATTAGTCTCTTCATAAATGAAATAAAATGTTCAGCTCTTCTAATACTACCAGGAATAGCCTCATCTAAAACATCTGTAGATAAAACGGGCGTCGGCACAAACGTTTCCTCACCTTTTCTAACAATATCCGATTCTCGTAACCCTTCTACCAATTTCTCATACTCATCTTGTAATCTAGCACTATCAACTTTCTTCACTTCTTCAACTTTTTTACTTAAGCTGCTTGCACCCTTAGTTGCTTTTTTCAACAAATCATCTGTAATATCCATACTCAAAGATTCAATACAAACGTTATCAATATTGTGGGCTTCATCAAAAATCACAATGCTATCGCCTGATAAATCCTTAGAAACTCTTTCTGCAATTTTGGGATCAATCAAATAATGATATGAGTAAATCACAATATTACAAAGTGGCATCATACGTCTTATGGTGAAATAGGGACACGTTCCTTCCTGTTTACAATATTGTAGTAAATGTTCAAATGAGTAAACACCTGGCGGAATCAAATTCGTTGGATCTTTCTCATATAGTTTCTCATGAAATGAGCACAAGTCTTCAATATCAGCTTCCCCGTTCTCTACCCTTTGTTTCAACTCACCATTTGTCAATCTTCTACACTTTTCATCCACAACTATACCTTTACGTTCTTTACCCACCTCCGGATGTAAACATAAATTTTTTCTACTTGTTAAACCCAAACCACGGAAATCTTCAATATATCCTAATTCATTAGATCGAAATTTCATCAATTTCTCCAATTCAATCAACGCCTTTTCAATTTCTGACATAGTACGAGAACAATAAATAATCTTTCGATGTTCTGGATAATGCATCTGGTATGCAACAGTAATGGATAATAATGAGACAGTCTTACCGGTACCAGAAGGCATTTCTAGTATACAATTCCCTCCTACATCAAGTGATTTCTTGATATCACACATATAGGAGTATTGTTCAGGATAGATTTTGGGGTACGGGAAGATCACCGGTAAATCATCAATAAAAAATCTGATCAAAAGCTATAATGTTAGTATATCACCCTTCAAATGCAAAGTTTATAATTCACATACTTCATATGTTCTGGTTAAATCTTCTATACTCTAAAGAAACGAGCTGATTTGCTGAATCAGCATCGCCATTTGGGATATCTTCAAAGTTTCAATCTTGCATGCTTTAAAAATTCTTGGCCCTCCATATCGAGCCTTACAATCACGCGTACGCTGAGTTGTCCAACCATTCTATACTATACAACTTTTTTTTAAACGTAGTTCATATTAATACAGTCTATAAAAATAATACAATTAATGTTCTTGTTCTTTAACATCAAGATTTTCAATTACGAGTTGCTTATCAGCATCCAAGTAGGAATCACAAACACACCAAACATGAATATCTTGCTTTCCAGCTTCGGGTATTATAAATTCTAGAGTCACTATTTGACTTTCTTTTGGAAGAGCCATTTTTTTGATTGCATAAAGATCTTTGGTTTTCGTATTTCCCATTAAAACCCACCAGTTTTCTAATTTCTTGTTAGGGTAAACAGATGATACAATACTCAAATCTTCAACTTCTTCATCTCTTGTTATTTCAATTTCAAGTTTGGAACTTTGTCCGGCAATCACTTCTCCTAAAATCTTATAGTCTACTTCTAAATTAGGGTATTTGTTGACAAAATCAGCAACATCAGAAACTTCCTTTTCATTCAAACCATTTAGAATGTCTTCCCTGACGTCATCCTCCAATTCCATGATATCGTACACTGTCTCAACCTTGGACTTTTCACATCTCTCTAAAATCTCTTGTGTGAAATGCGGAATTTGTTTCAGAACATTAGAAGTATTCCATACCCCCTGTATAGTCATTTGACATAGATCCATACCCAACATGGCTGATAAATGTCCCTGACTAGACAATATATCTACCGAGGCATATAATAAGCTGAGTACTTTTGGAAGAATTAAGTTCAAGTCACTTCTAAGGTCTGGTGTGAGCACAAATCTAGAGAAGTGTGCTTGAAGCAAAATAAACACCTTCAAGGCTCGGGAACTGAAATCAACTTCACGACTCCATTTCCATGGAACATTGTTGTAGAGCTTGAAAAGTGATTTCTCGTCATGGTCTCTAATCAACAAGTTATCAAATTCAGAAGTTGTGCATATTTCTTCAACAATCGATTTCAAAGTTTCTGCCCCATTTAGCTTTTCAATAACAACCATACTAGAGAAATGTATGTTATAGTAGTTTGAAATGATACAACTATTCAATGGAACCACCTCAATAACTTCCTCATCGATATTATCCACATCTGTTAAATTTAACTCAATAAGCTTCTCCTTAGCAAGAATAGATAAAGAGTTCTCCACAAGTTCAGATAAGTATTCAGATATGGAATCTTCTGAAGTATCTTTCAATCCATAGAAAGAAGGATTCAACTGCAATTTCCTATAGAACAAGGAATATGTAAGCCAGTCCACAGCGTATTGTCTGTTCTTGATCAATTTGATATCAGTAATCATTGCATCTGAAATAAATATATGGAGATGACTTTCAAAGGGCAATGACATCACCAAAAATCTCTTGTAATAGTCTATCTTGGAAGAGTTTGAAAAAACTACAACATTACCTGCTGCAGTTTCGGTCTTTTTCGATAAACCCACCATTTCAAGAATATCATTGATGCTATAATCAATATAACCATGTTCTGCCCCATTATATTCTTTAGTGCCCAATACTAACACGTCAGTTGCGGATGGACACCAATGCGCAGTGTTTTTGGTTGCAATAAGACATGTCAACGCACCAGCTTCAAATAGATTTGTAACAATATTTTGTTCTGTTGTTGTCATATATTCATTTAGCAGACCAATACCTAATTCAAGAGCCAACTTCAATGTTTTGTCTTCTACTTTGTTTAAATACGGCTTTACTGCACCAATATCAGTTTTCAACAAAGTGTCATTATTCAGTTTCAGCTTTCTAAGCAGTTCCCTAGAAACCTCATATAATTCACTTCTTTGAGAAACAAAGGCAATGCAACTTGTATTTCCAGCTCGCCTATCCATTCCTTGAATGTGGTCAAATAACGGTCTAATTAAGCATTTGAGTAGTGAAGGATTATGGGAAATATCAACGTATTCAAATTTAGCTTCAATTGGAAAAACACGTTCTCTAGGATCAAAATCAAATACATTATTTTTTTCAATTCCAATCCAATCAGCTATATCTTTGTAGCTTGCAACAGAAGATCCAAGGAGGACATATCTGATATTTTTTTCAAGGTTAATTTCAAAATATTTGAACCTATTCAAAGCAATTTCATATAAAGCACCATCATAACCGGAGCCAATTGTATGGAAATCGTCAGCAATGATCAACTCAATCGACTGGATACTTTTTCGTTGTTGCCATCTTCTACTAACATATTCGAGTTGTTCAGGTGTACAAAGAATCAAATGCGACTTCATCAAAATTTGCATATCAATTGTAATATCGCCAGTAAATTTGGCAATAACTTTACCTCCTGCCAAAGATGCAAGACTTTTTTTCCATTTACGGAGGAGATTGTCTAGAACCTTTTGATTTGGGTTTACGTAAAGAGCACGACCTCCCTCGTTTGCCCAATGACGCAAGATTGCCATCATTGCAACAGTTGTTTTGCCGTTACCCTTGGATGTGCAAAACATAACATTATCATCAGATTGATAAATAGAATCAAATGCCTGTGACTGAAATTTATTAAAGTATTCAAATGGGAAAACTGAAACAAATTCTTTCACACCAAGCTCAGTTGTTGGGACAAGTGTTGATTCGAATAGTGGCGTTGGTGGTGGGAACTTTTTAGGAGTTGTCAAGTTAGTAAGCATTATTGGTTTGCGAACCTCACAATAAAGCCATTTTTCACTTATCAAAGAGACAAAATAATTTGGTTGTTCATTTTCCAATAAGGGAACAACCAAATTAAAATGCAACTCTTCATTCATAAACTCTCTCCTGATTGATATTCTATCCGAAAATAGAACCTTTTCACCATCACAGTCTTCAACTAAAAGAGTAAAAGATTCAGCATAACCATGTACGGCAACATCCCATTTCCAATGAGGCACTATCCTCAATTCAATTTGCAATAAACTTGGAGTGATTGGAGCCAAATTATATTCTAAGTTCAATTGCGGAAATTTTTGAATAAGCTCCCAAGCTAAATTTCCATATTTTTCAGCTTTGAATGCTTTCACTACCGATCTTTCACTTTTGAGGGCCAAATAATATTTCCACGGTGTGAGCGATCTTTCTGCAACGTTAACAATATCACCAGGAACAGCAGGAAACTGTCTTAAGGGGGTATTTGTCAACCATAAATGATTCTCAATCATTTTATTAATATTGAGTAAAACTTTGGCAACTTTTGCCCATTTTTTATATAAAGCCAAATCATATAATGCACGGAAAAGTCTGCCTGCAGATTGTGACACATATATCATGTCAGCCATCAAAGCATAACCATCAAGTTTCAAGCCAGTAATATATGCTTGTAGTAAAACGTTAATCTTGGCAAGTGGATCTTCAACACTTTCATTGATAGGAATTGGGGCCTTTTCAACAAGCTGTTGAAGTTCAGATTTCTCTTCTTTTCTTACAGAAATATACTTGTATTCTTCACTAAGGGCAAATAGCCGGAAAAGCTGAATTTCATCAAAAGTCGGCTTCAAAGCCGAATCAAAATTTTTCATATTAGTATAGCAAATGTAGTAATGTGAAGCAATTTTACCCAGTGCTGTAGGGACAATTATATCTTTCAGATAGTTATATTTAATGAGTTTATTTTTGGCTAGAATAACTAGTGCAGAATAACCCAAGTCTCTTCTTCGCTCAATTAATTCAGGATCGTTGTCATACTGAGGACCAACAAAATATATCTCTCGGGAGTGTAACATTCTAGTATACAAGTATGTATATCCTAGCCATTCAACGCAATCTTTAAGTGATTTGATAGAGCCTGCAACAATTTCGGCATTGATACTATCTGCAAGTTTCGAGTACATTTGAGACTCGATAGGGAGTTGTTGATTCAACACTGCCAAATAATACTTAATTTGATCTTGTGAAGTTATAATAATACCATCACCATGTGTATCATATCTTGGTCTACCAGCTCTACCCAACATTTGTAAGATGTCTTGAGGAGAAAGGTCAACCCAAGTACCTTTTTCTGGAGAGTAAACACTTGTTCCTTTGATGATAACGGTGTGAGCAGGTAAATTAACACCCCATGCTAAAGTTGCAGTAGAAACCAAAACTTTGATATGACCTTCTGCAAACAAATCTTCTGTAACACTTCTTTCTTCTTTACTAAGTCCAGCATGATGGATACCAAAACCCATAGGTAAAACCTGTTTTAAACTTTTGCTTTTAGCGTTATCGGCTTCACTTTGTAAGATAGCTCTGACACCTTTAGAGAATTTCATCAAACTATCAAGCTTTTCATCTTCAAGAAGTTTGTTTGCAATCCATTTTGCAGTCTTGGCAGTTTCCTTTCTAGAATGAACAAAAATAATAATTTGATTGCCTTCATTTATATTTTGAATAACTTTTTCATAGCACACTTCATTCATTGCTTCATATTTTTTGAATGCCTTCTTTTCTGTGATACCAACGAATTCTTGAGCTAGCGGACAAGGTCTAAATTCAGGACCAAAATAAAACAACCCTTTATCACCAACTCCCAAAAATTGAGCAACATCACGATAATTTGGCAAAGTTGCAGAAAGTCCAACAAAACGAACAACACTTTCACTATTGTATTCCATGTTTTTCATTGTACGAGCAACAATATTTTCCAAAACTGGACCTCTTTCATCATGTAAAAGATGAATTTCATCAATAATAACCAATTTTACCAAACTAATATAAGAAGCATCATTATTTTTCCTTGTAATAACATCCCATTTTTCTGGTGTTGTTACTAAAATCTGAGTTGCCTCAATTTGATGCTTGGTTAAATTAGAGTCACCTGTCAATTCATCAACTTTGATTCCATATTGAGACAACCTTCTATCAAATTCTCTAACTTGCTCCTGCACCAAAGCCTTCAATGGTGCGATATAGACAATTTTAAATTTATTAAGATGGAATTTACCATCGGGTGATCTAAATTTCGACATAGTTCTAAGCACAGTTAACATTGCAACATTAGTTTTACCTGCACCAGTTGGTGCACACATTAAGATATTACAATCATCTTCAAAAGCACTTGGATAAACTTTGGATTGGATTGTGTTAAGGGTTGACATTTCTGTTGAGGGGAAAACTGGCTGAACCCATTCTGGTAAGCTAGAAATTTGAACTAATTCATCTTCATTATTTTGAGTTGGTTTATCTGGAGGTGGAATGTGAATTTCTTCCCAAGATTTTCTTGTTCTTTTAAATGAACCTTTGGGAAGTTCAAATTTAGAAACAGTCATTAGTTTGGATCCTTGAGTGAAAACCAAATTATTGATATCAATGTTTCTTGGATATTTTATTGTTGAAGAAGTTTCATCTTTTCCTGAACCTAAAGGTTTAAATTTTTTCTGAGCGGGCTCTTCATCATCTTCCTCTTCCAATGACCTCTTAGAAGATTGTGAAGTTATCTTTTGCATAATTTCAAGTTTCTCATCTTCACTATCCGAAGAAGCAAGTTTAATTCCATAGTAAATTGTCTTATAGTTTCTCATTATAGTGTAGTATAAGGCATTAATTTCAAAGTCCTTTATTGAAGATAACTGCCGCTCAAAAGATTTAAGATTAATCTTCTCTATTATTAACTGATCCAGGAGGTCAAAAATTTGTTTGGACATTTCAGCGTGTCTATATGCATCTACATGAGATTGAAACTTAGCTAATTGCTTAGTTATCCAATACTTATCAACATCCTTAATATCAAGTTTAGACTCAGAATCTGCTTGTGAATTGGAAAGCGTTATTATATCATCTGGATTTTCAATTTCTTGATTGACAGTATTTCGTATTTCAATCTCAAGATCTTTCTCATCTACAACTTCTGCAACATCGTCATCATCATCATCATCATCATCTTGATCACTTTCATCATCATTTCTATCATCATCATCTTCATCGCTATCTTCTACTATACCAAGTTCATTATCATTATTAATTTCTGTGTTTTCAATTTTATAATCTGTCAATTGGTTAACAAGGGTGTATATTTTCTGGAAATCTTCATCTTCAATTTTCTGATCGATTGCGTCCTCCAATTTCTGCTTTTTCAGCAAACCATTGGAAATATCAGTTTTCAATATTTCAATTGTAAGATCTGCAAGTGAAGCAACCACATCTTCGGGTAGATCATTTTCAAATTTATTGCTACACCAACTAACAATTTGACTATAAACTTCAAGAGTAGTATCAGTTGTCGGGAAATATTCCAGAGACTGAATATTAGAATTATCAAGCAAAGAAGATGTACTGTTTTGTAATTTCCTAGATGTTGTACCTTTTAGTGATGATTTTTTCCTATTTTTCTTAGAAAGATCGTCTTGAAATGCATCAAGTGACGATTGGATTGACTGTTTAATTTCTTCATTGTCTTTCAAAATGGAAGAATCTTTCCTCAAACCGGAACCGAAGTCTTTGGAAGAGATCTTTCCCTTCACAGAATGCGGATTGGTATCTATTCCATGTTCCTTAGCGCCGTCATCAAACAAACGCTTATCTGCACGCAGAACTTTATTTGAAATCTCCTCGTACTTGTACTTGTTTATATCGTCAGTCATCAGAGGTGTTGAGGATCGTCAAATGGAGATTTTATGTCCCGTGTGCAGAGCTTTTCCTTGTGGAAATGTTAAAAGTGTATCTGAGCCTCAAAAGGGAAACTAGGTGCAATTGTTTTCCCTCTGCGATTATGTTTGCAGAATCAAGGTGCACGGGGGAAACGGGGCAAAAAAATGGAAAAAATTAAAAAAATGGAAAAAAATAAAAAAAATGAAAAAATGGCAAAAATAAAAAAATTAAAAAAATGGAAAAAATGGAAAAAACTGCACTTTTCCCCCACCAGCTGAGCCACCCACCTCTAATCAGCCCCTGAGCCTTCTCCATCCCCTCGCAAAATTGGCCCCGCGTCTTGCGGCGCTGGCCGGCCGTCTCTGCCCCCCCGTTCGGACTGCTGTCTTCCCTGCCCCCCTCTTCAGTTCGCGCACTCTTCCTCTGTAACTCTTGAAACTGCTCCAAATTCAACTTTTAATCTATCTTCCGTGTTCTTCCAAGACTGCATAGGTTTTACTTTACAACTATCAAAGCAACCACTTGATAATGTTACGTTTGTTAGCTAAGAGACCTGCCTTTTCTGCTAAGGTTGCTCCTTCATTTGTTAGATCTTTAGCAACTGAAGCCAACACTGAAATTAGCAACTTAAATGATGTCGTTCAAATCGAATTACCAAACTATTCATTTGAAGGTTACATGTTAGACCCACCAGAGTTAAACTATGAAACTGAAAAGGGTACCCTTTTACAAATGTACAAGGATATGGTTGTTATTAGAAGAATGGAAATGGCTGCTGATGCTTTATATAAAGCTAAAAAAATTAGAGGTTTCTGTCATTTATCTATTGGTCAAGAAGCAATCGCTGTTGGTGTTGAAAATGCAATCACTAAGAAAGATGATATTATTACTTCTTATAGATGTCATGGTATTACTTATATGAGAGGTTCTTCAGTTCAAGAAGTTTTAGCTGAATTAATGGGTAGAAGAGCTGGTGTTTCAAGAGGTAAAGGTGGTTCAATGCATATGTACACTGATGGATTTTATGGTGGTAATGGTATTGTTGGTGCACAAGTTCCATTAGGTGCAGGTTTATCATTTGCTCATCATTACAGAGATCAAAAAAATTGTACTTGGGCAATGTATGGTGATGGTGCAGCTAATCAAGGTCAAGTTTTCGAAGCTTTCAATATGGCAAAACTTTGGAATTTACCATGTATCTTTACTTGTGAAAACAATAAATATGGTATGGGTACTTCAGCTGCAAGATCATCTGCAATGACTGAATATTATAAAAGAGGTCAATACATTCCAGGTTTAAAAGTTAATGGTATGGATATCCTTGCAGTTTACCAAGCTGCTAAATTTGCAAAGGAATGGACTGCTTCCGATAAAGGTCCATTGGTTGTTGAATTTGAAACTTATAGATATGGTGGTCACTCAATGTCTGATCCTGGTACTACTTACAGAACAAGAGAAGAAGTTCAAAACATGAGATCTAAGAATGATCCAATTGCTGGTTTAAAGGCACACTTATTAGACTTTAACATTGCAACTGAAGAAGAAATTAAAGCATTCGATAAATCTGCTAGAAAATATGTTGATTCTCAAGTTAAATTAGCTGATGCTTCTCCACCACCTGAGGCAAAGATGGATATCTTATTCGAAGATGTTTACGTTCCAGGTTCTGAAGTTCCTGTTTTAAGAGGTAGAATTAGAGATGACTCTTGGTCTTTCGAAAAGGGTACATTTGCATACAAATAGACTATTTAGCCATTTACTACCTTTTCAACCCTTCATCCTGAAATCCCCCCTATCTAATTAGTTTATTAATTTTTAACGAAAAACAGAATAAAAAATGTACAAAAAATCTGAGGTTTTCAAAGTAAAATGTAAAATAGTTAAAAAGTTAAAAAGTTAAATAGTTAAAAAGTAAATAGTAAAACAGTAATAGTAAAATACAAAACAAAATTGAAACTACTCTTCAATAACCATGTAGTTAGGATCATCTTGATGTGCATGATACTCTTCACTAGTAATAGTAACCAGTGTACAATTATCGTCATCATCACCATCTTCTGCATCATCTTCATTAATATCTTCAGTTTCAACAGCAGTTGTAGGTGCAGTTTCTGAACCAATTTTTTCAGTAAAAATTGGTGCATGTCCTGTTCTACCTATTGAATCATCATCTGAATCATCATCATCAGCTTCGGTGCCAACTTTCTTTGCAGCATGGTCATTTGAAGATTCAATCTTCACAGCTTTAGCTTCTGAAATTTCAGCTTCAGAAGTAGCAGATGGGGCAACACTGATTTCATCAGTTGTTGTCTTTGGAGTTTCGAAAACTTCAGGCTTGGTGTCAACATTTGGTGTAACAGGTTGTTCAACTTGTGCAACAGGAACAACAGCTTTAACTTCTTCAGTTGGAGCCTTTACTTGTGTACGATTGCTCGCGTTGTTTGGCGTTGGAGTATTAGCATTGACAGAGTTAGATCTGGAAACTGGTCTTGGAGTAGCTGCACTTAATGAGTTTGTTCTTGATCTAGACTTGGTTCTACCTAATCCAAATTTTGAAGTTAGTGAATTGGTTCTTGATCTTGGTTTAGCTTCTTCCTTAACTTTTTTCTCCTCAACTGGTGGGTTCTTTCTAACCAATGGTTGATTGATTTTTTCAAGTTCTTCTGGAGACAAATGTTTTAATGCTTCATCAACCATTGATCTTCTTCTTGCAACACCTGTTGCAGGATCACTTGAACCTGTTGTTGGAGCAGTAGTTGGAGCAGTTATAGCATCAGTAACAGGTTCAGGAAATTCAGTCCTTGTTTCAGGTTCATCAGCTTCATGAATAACTGAAGGTAAGTCACTTTTGTCGTTAAAATCACCAGTATAGAAAGGATTTTCTTGAGCAGGAGCCAAACCAGCGGTAGAATTCTTCAGTTCGTCTTGAAATGATGGAACTTGTGCAGCTTTAGAAACACCACCTAAAGTATGAGAAGCTCCACCAACTGCAGATCCTGCAACATTTGCAGTAGTTGAAGCAGCTGTACCTGCAACTGCAACACCTGTAATTGCAGCACCACCAACAGCACCACCAATACCTGATAAAATGGCAGTTCCCTTACCACTTGATTTTGACTCTTCTTGCTTAAGAGATTTTTCCAGTGCTTCCTTTTCTTGTTTCAGTTGTTTTAATTTCTTGAGTCTTTGAACTTCTTCTTCGACTCTTTTAGCTTCTGCTTCTTGCTCTTCTTGCTTTTTCTTTTCAGCTGCTATTCTTTCCTGTTCTTCCTTTTCCTTTTGAATTCTTTCTTGTTCTGCCTTCTCTTGTGCAATTCTTTCAGCTTCTTCTTTCTCTCTTTGGATTCTTTCCTCTTCTTCCTTCTTCTCTTGCTCAACTCTCTTTCTTTCCTCTTCAGCAGCAATTTTAATTTGTTCTTGTTTCTTTGCCTCTTCAAGTCTAACTTCTTGTAAGTGTTGATTCCATTCTTCAGTTGCCTTTGAAGCTTCTACTCTCTTTGATTGTAAAAGTTCTTTAGCTGGACCTTTAAAATGTTCAATCTTAGTTGCATGAGCTGTTGCTCTTTCAGTCAATAAAGCAACTTGACCTGATAAGATACCAACATTTGTTGCAGCTTGTAAATGTTTTGCATTAATAATTCCAAAGAGTCTATCAGCGACCTTCTTTCTCTTTGTTGAAGATCTAATTGCTTGTTGCTTTTCATGCTTAGTAGCAATCAAAGATTCAACTTTTTTAATTTTTTCTTCCAACTCTTTCTTCTTTTCTGAAAGTTCCTTTTCTAAAGATTCGAGTTTCTCCTTTAATTCAACAGTATCAGATTCAAATTTTTTACTTGCTTCAGATTCTTCAATTTGCTTTGCCTTAACATCTTCAAGTTCCTTTTGCTTATCAAGTTTATACTGTTCATGATTCTGTAAAAGATCCATTTTACTTTTGACATGATTTTCAACAGCTTCTTCTTCCTCCTTTTTAGCATTTGCATCATCTTCAGCGATACCATCAGTTTGATCTTTAATATGTTTCTCAAAAATTGCCTTTGAATTTGCAGCTTCATCTTCAACTTGTTGAAATAAATCATCATGTTCCTTTTGAGCTTCTTGTTTTTTCTTTTCAATCAATGCCTTATAATCAGCAAGCATACCTGCGACTACAGCTTCATCTTTTAATCTTATATCTTCTTCAATTTTGAAAGCTTTAGCAGCATCACGAGCGTTATTTTCAGCAACACGAGCATCGATTTGTTTCATTGTTGGTTCAAGTTTCTTTCTAGCCAATTCATAAATTTGCTGTTCAGTTAAAACTAAACCTGCACCAAGATTGACACGACGAGTGAGATTTTCAATATGATTATGATTCATGATGTTACTTGCAATATTGAAATTTTCCTTGTATCTCTGCAGCATCTTTGGATGAGTTTTAATGACTTCAGGGACTTCTTCCAAAACTTCCTTTTGAGGAACCACTTCAGTAGCATCAACAGCAGCATCAGTGGCAGTATCAGCAGTAACATCTTCTTCAACTTCTGCATTTTCGTCAGCATCAGCTGGTTCAACTTCTTCAACATCAACTTCAGTTTCAACAACTACAGCATCAGCAATTGGTGTTTCAGCTACTTCTTCGACTTCTTCGACTTCTTCGGCATTATTTTCAACATTGTTTTCTTCATCGACATGATCAGCCAAAGGTTCTTCGTCATCATCTACAATTGCGTCATTATCGAATGATTTTTCTAAAGGTTCTTCAGCATCAACATCATCATCTTCAGGAACTTCAGCATCTGCAGGGACGACAACTTCTTTTTCTTTAGAAACAGGTTGTTCCTTTCCGATAGTTGAAGGTTTCTTTGGAGTTGCTTTCTGGCCTGTTCTGAATGGAGAAACCCAATCTTTTGAAGAACTTACGACAGTTTTATGCAATTGTGTCTTATTGTTTATAGCAGCAGGTGTAGACATTGCTAATTGAATAAGGGAAGAGAATGCAAGAGTATAAAGAAGTTATGCAATAGTTAACAATAGATACCAGGCCACTATGTAATTTGAGTGGGTCAGGTCTGTGCTAAGGAGCGGCCGCCATGGATTGCCGTTTTAGGAAGACGCGGTTTCCCGATTCGGCAGTGTTGCAGGAGAATTGTCGTGGACATGAATAGGGGATATGCTGAGCAGTGGAGAGGGAGAGTGAAAGTGAACAGAGTTATACGGTAGTTGTACAGGTGGGGGAATACAGGAGAATTACTGTTAGAGAGTAGTACTAATAGTATTGGTGGTTATTGTAGGTTACAGAAGGTTAAAATGAGAGGTGATTGTAAAAGACGCTGCTGAAAGTAATTATTACTGTGATTAGATAAGGATGATATTACGTAACGTTGAGAATATTTTTTTGGAAAGAGAAATTCTCCTTATTCTCATTTTTGGTGCACTGTTGTTGGAGAACGGGGACTTTTGTGTCACGTGATTTGTTTTTTTTCATTTTCTGTTTTTTTATTTTCTACTATTTTATTTTCCGCGCAATGGCTGGCCATGACTCCCTAGAGCTGAGCCCCCTACAAGAGAGCGATGATTCAGTGAATCACTAATCACTCGTCTGTGGCCGTGATGACTCACTCGCTGCAAGCTTTTCCGGGGCAGCTGTTCCGGGGTCACACTGCAGTTCCTCCGTCGAGAGCACACGACGCATTCTACGCACAACGCAGGGGCCTTCCCGGTTCGCTCCGCGTTCCCCTCTCCGGGCAAATTCTCTCTCTACACACACACATCAGGAGACAAGATAGGGGTGTACGTACTAGGCCATGCGATGGAATCACCGCCTTCTCAGTGGCGGTTCACAGTAATGAATCCCCGGGTCCAAACCTCGCCACTTCAGGGCCATCTTCCAGTGTGTGTCCGCATTCGGCCCCGGCCCTTCTCTTCAGGTGCGACCTCGGCACCGTTCCCGGACAAATGGTTGCGCGTCTCTTTTTCCGGTCCCCTCCTCTCCGGGTTTCTACGATGAGAGCTTTTCTTCTTACTTGGCCAGCCACACATTGCGCCCGTTTTCAACTTTTGCACCCCCTCTCCTCGTAGAAACACGGAACACAACAACGCGGCTTTTTACTTCTAGTGTTGTCGTAGAAACACGGACCCGGCATTCAACCGTTTACTAGTGAGAATAGAAAAAAATGGATAAAATTGGTAATAAAAAAATTACAATTTGAGAATCACCGAGTCAAACTAATCATTTTTCTCCTTTTTTTTCAATCACACCGGTCAAATTTTTACCTTACTCATTACTCATTTGCTCTTCGATGATTCTCAGTTTGACTCCTTGACTCCCTTGTATTCCTATCCTTTATAAAGACTCAACGTCCCCAGTTTTTTATACACTCGTGATTCACCTTCTCACAATTACTCTTCTTCTTCTTTCTTTTCCTCTTCCTCTTTTATTCCTTTTTCTTTCCCTTCCTACCATCGCGTCTCACAATGTTAAACTCACAACTTAAAAACGCTGTCAAAAAGGTCTCAAAAATTTCATCTTTTAAAAGATCTTTGACATCATCTGCTAAAACTCAAAATTTTTACTCAAAATCTAGTCAAAATTCTAATGCTAGATTATTAGCTTTCTCAGCTACTGCAACAATCGCACTTGCAACTTCCGCTTATATCATTTCTCAACCTTTACTTGCTAATGATGAAGCTCATGCTGATTCTGAAAGAAAAATAAGTGTCGATGAATTCGTTAAACATAATCATGCTGATGATTGTTGGATTGCCGTTAATGGTAACGTTTATGATTTAACTGATTTTATTTCAATGCATCCTGGTGGAACTACTCCATTAATTCAAAATGCTGGTCATGATGCAACCGCTCTATATAATAAAATTCATCCAAAGGGTACAATTGAAAATTTCTTACCAAAGGAGAAACAACTAGGTACTTTAATGGGTGATGCTCCAAAAATTGAAATAGTATTAGATGAAAAGGAAAAGCATAGATTAGAACTTTTACAACATTTACCTGCTCTTTCAAGAATTCAAAATATTTATGATTTTGAACATATTGCAAGTAAAGTACTTAGTGAACAAGCTTGGAATTATTATTCTTGTGGTGCTGAAGATGAAATTACAATGAGAGAAAATCATTACGCTTATCAAAGAATTTATTTTAGACCAAAATGTTGTGTTAATGTTCAAGATGTTGATACTTCAACTGAATTATTAGGTTCTCAAACAAGTGTTCCATTTTATGTTTCAGCTGCTGCTTCAGCTAAATTAGGTCATGATGATGGTGAATGTTCAATTGCTAGAGGTGCAGGTAAAGAAGGTGTAATTCAAATGATTTCTTCATTCTCTTCTTGTTCTTTAGAAGAAATTGCTGCTGCTAGAGCTGAAGGTGCTACTCAATGGTTCCAATTATATGTTAATGAAGATAAAGATACTGTTAAGAAAACTTTGAAAAAAGCTGAAGATTTAGGTATGAAAGCTATCTTCGTTACTGTTGATGCAGCTAATAGAGGTAACAGAGAGAAAGATATTAGAATGAGAATTACAGAAGATCATGATAATATCGATGAAGAAGATCATTCTGTTAGAGCAGGTTCAACTTCTGGTGCTATGCCTTCCTTTATTGATAAAAGATTAACTTGGGATGAAGTTAAACAAATTATGTCTTGGACTAAATTACCTGTTCTAGTTAAAGGTGTTCAAAGACCTGATGATATTGAAAAGGCAATCGATATTGGTTGTCAAGGTGTTGTCTTATCTAACCATGGTGGTAGACAATTAGATACTTCTCCACCTCCAATCGAAGTTATGGCAGAATCAGTTCCTTATTTAAAGGCAAAGGGTAAATTAGATCCAAATTTTAGTATCTTCGTTGATGGTGGTGTTAGAAGAGGTACTGATATCTTAAAAGCTTTGGCTATCGGTGGTCAAGACTGTAAAGTTGGTGTTGGTCTCGGTAGACCTTTCCTTTATGCAAATACAGGTTATGGTGAAAAAGGTGTTAGAAAGGCAATTCAAATCTTAAAGGAAGAAATGAAAGCTGATATGAGAATGTTAGGTGTCACCAAACTAGATCAATTGGATCAATCCTTTATTGATACTAGAAGACTTATTGGTAGAGACGCTGTTAACCACATTTTCAATAACAACTATTACCCAATGTCCCAAATCAAGTTCAAAAATGAACAGTAATTAATTACATTCACATCCACATCCACATTCACATTATACATTCCCCTAATCTCTAGTTGCATTTGTTTTTCTCATTTGATACTATCATTTGACTCAATTCTCACAGTCTATTCTCACTATGTAATATAATATATTCCCGCTTTATAAATATAACCATTAATGCATTTTAAATTAAATCCTCAATTATACATTTGCAGAAATTTCACTACTAATTTCACCACTATCATCTGTACCTTTAACAACCTCATCAACAGGTGTTTCACTTCTCACTGGAACATCAACTGGTGTCTCCGGTCTAGTTGGCACTTCAGAACTAACAATAGATTTACTCCCACTGTTCTTCTTACCTCCAGATCCCTTAGATATCCCACTTTTCTCCCTATCCATAACATACTCTGGTTTCTTTTCTATATTACCTTCCTTCACCTTATGCCAACTTGGCCACAACATCAAGTAACCTGTAAAGCTCTGCACAACTCGACGCCCCCTCTTTCGTGCTTCATCTAAAATACGCATCTGTTCATCCTTTTCAGGATGCTCCTTAAACCCTCTCACATCTTTCATGCTCAAAACACCAGTATTACTATCCAAATCTTCCACTGAAAACCTTATCTTCTTCCCCCTCCGCTTGTCACTCTCCTCAGGAACACACGACTCCACCACGGGTTTCTCCCACGAACTTGGCTTCCTGCCACTTGTATCAATCTCACGCACAATCTGTGAGTTCATCGTCAACCCACTGATACCAACACGCACAATAGGTGCATACTTGCTCTGCCCCATCATGCTGCCTACACCGGGACTCTGCGAATCGTGAGATCCAGGTGGTTTCATCGAATTGTTCCGTGATTCAACATTATCACCGTTTTTAGACTTCAACGTAAGCTTCAGTTTAGGCTTCCCCTCATACTGGTGGTTCACAAGGTCAGGGAATTTCTCAAGTTTCTCCGAAGAAACCTTCAACGTAACTATCTTCGTTCTCCTAGCTGCCATATTGTATACTGGTAAATAAGCTGGTGTAGCACTAATACCGTCAAC
This sequence comes from Pichia norvegensis, assembly GCA_030570285.1. Lineage (NCBI taxonomy): Eukaryota > Fungi > Ascomycota > Pichiomycetes > Pichiales > Pichiaceae > Pichia > Pichia norvegensis. The sequence goes on from JAJLVM010000005.1 coordinate 133,214, forward strand.
AAATCGGCGGATGCACGCAAACAAGTACAGACGGATCCAACCGACCGCTCTTTTTTCACAACGCGTGAACTCGATTCCATTATGCAACAACTTCATGGTACTTCCCTGAAGGGTATACAATACATTACGATAAACATTACAGTACATACAAATTTAACAACTAAATACCAAACGCTCCACTCATAAACGCATCTCTAGCACTCTTCTTGTTAACATTACGTGGTCCATGCAACTTGTCAACTTTGTCAGCAACAGGCATGTTGTTGATAATGTTGCTCGTCGAGTGCATGCCACCCGCTCCACCGGCATTTTCGTGTCTTGGACTAGTACCTCCAGAGGGTCCCTTGTATCCGGCATAGTAGTTCATTGGCGCACCATTAGGTGGTGCACCGTATGTAGGAACGTACCCACTCGGTGGATATCCAGGATAGCCAGCTGGTGGTGCTGGCGGCACTGGTGGCATTGGTGCTGGTGGGTAGTAACCCTGAGGCATCGCTGGTGTCGGTGGGTAGTATGGTGGATATTCGGATCCTGGTGGTGGGTATCCAGCTGGCGGGTATGCTGGATATGGCGGCATTGGGCCGGGTGCTCTGGACTTGCGTCTGTCTGCGTGCGGTGGAGCTACAGAGTATGGCCTCTGTGATGGATGCAGCGGCTGCTGTTGCTGTTGCTGTTGTGGCGGTGGCAGTGGTTGTGGTTGTGGCTGTGGGTATGATGGCTGTGAGGAGTAAGAAGGGTGCATTGAGTATGGACGTTGTTGTGGCGGATACCCGTATGACGACTTTCTTGCCTGCTGTGGTGGAGAAGCACGACGTTGTTGAGCTGGAACTGTCATTTGAGGGGACACTTTCCTTTCGTGACGCTGACTAGGCTGTTGTTGGTACTGTTGCTGGTACTGATTAGGTGAACCAGGTGACCTCGTATATTGCATTTGCATGACTTTACTCATAGACTTTGTAGGAATGTGTTGTGGTGTTTGTGCACTGCGTGAATCAGAAACAGCGGTACCTGTTGTAGTTTCAGTAGTTTCTGACGATTTGCCCGAAGACAAAGTAGGCGTGTCTGAAGTTTCTGTAGCAGATGACCCCAGATCTGGTTTTGTCATCATTGACGCTTTCTGGGTTGGTGGGTATATCGAAGAAGTCTCTGAATTAGCTGTGGACTTCATCAGTGGTGGTTGCTTCCTCATACGAGAAAGTGCAGAAGCATTCGATCTAGTCGAAACATTCCGCTCCTTTTCATTAACAGATACCTGTGAGTCCAAATCTTCTAAACAATCTTTGAACTCATTTTCTAAGTCATTAAAATCGTTAAATATGTTGGTGTTGGATATAGGACTTCTCTGTCGGTTACTGACTTCTTCAACTTGTTTTTCGTTTCGCATTTTAGGCACAGGAAGCGGTTTCTCATTAAATTCTAGCACTCTTTCAGCTTCAGGAGATGTTTCAATGTTCACCACAGGAACAACATATTGAGGAGAGCTGTTATTCTGAGATGATGCAGAATTGTAAATACTATCAGGCTCAAGTATTGGCGCTTGAAAACTTATATCTTGATTTGGTGATTTTAGTGTCTCAGATACAAGCTCCTGCGCTGATGGTGTATCGTACGCATTAGGCGACTCAAAAGGAGAGACACTTCTTTGTTCAGTCAATGATTTATCATCACGCACGGGAGAGTGTGACGCACGTAATGGCGGAGAAGCCTGTCTTGGTTCCATAAAATTCTCATTTGCATAGTATGTCTGCGGTGTGGATTGTGGATAGACATCAACACCTTCTGAATACCCTTGACGTGGTGATTCCCATGCGTCAATATAAGGAGGTGATTGGTGTCTTGGTGGAGATTGTTGTCTTGGTGGAGATTGTTGTCTTGGTGGAGATTGTTGTCTTGGTGGAGATTGCTGCCTTGGTGGAGATTGTTGTCTAGGCGGAGACTGTTGTCTAGGCGGAGACTGTTGTCTAGGCGGAGACTGTTGTCTTGGCGGAGACTGTTGTCTAGGCGGAGACTGTTGTCTTGGCGGAGACTGTTGTCTTGGTGGAGACTGTTGTCTTGGTGGAGACTGTTGTCTTGGTGGAGACTGTTGTCTTGGTGGAGACTGTTGTCTAGGCGGAGACTGTTGTCTAGGCGGAGACTGTTGTCTTGGTGGATATTGCTGTATCGGTGGATATTGCTGCCTTGCTGGAGACTGCTGCCTTGCTGGAGACTGCTTCCTTGGTGGAGACTGCTGGCTTGGTGGAGACTGTTGTCTAGGCGGATATTGCTGGCTTGGTGGAGACTGCTGTACTGGATATTGGCCTAGAGGGGACTGAAATCTTGTAGGATATTGCTGTTGTGGGGAACTCTGCTGCATATAAGGAGATTGATGAACAGGCAAATGCGAATTTTCATAAGTATTTGATGGCACAGAGGTATCTTCGTGAAGCGTAAAATCTGGATCATTCAGTCCAAGTTCTTCGTAATGTAAGAAGCTATCATCGATATCTATTTCAGGTAGAGAAATCCTAATAAGCTCTTGAGTGTTTCGTTTATTAAGTTCATCCTTAGCGGGTGGACGCCTTCTAGATTTAGACCGCGGAGGTATATCGTCAGACGTATCATCTTTTGGTGGAAGCGGAGGCAAAGATTTCTTCTTTTCATTAATTTTACGTTCCTTTTCAATTCTCTGGATATCTTTTAACGTTTTCTCCTTTATTTTTTTAGCTTCCAATTCAGCTTTGGCAATTTCTTTCTCGAGTTTTTTCAATTTTTCTTGCTTTATTTCCATTTCCAAATCGTAACCGTCTCTTTCTAAATCTTGTTCTTCAACAATAACCCACTTCTTAAATCCTTCAGCAAGTTCGACTTCCATAATGTATGATTTACCAAAAGTCATCTTTTTCAAATCTGTTTCCTCAATACCCAGTGAACATAACCATGTCCAAATAAAGTAATCGTCTATACTCACACGTCCAATCACAGCACTGAAAAAATCTTTCTCCTTTTCCTTAAACTCAGGGGATGATCTAGAAGTCATATCGAGAGACCAGCCTGGTAAAAGCTTATATTGCAATCCACTGGAATGTGATCCGACATTAATTAGATCTGGATCATACAGGCATAAGTTCTCCAAAATTCTTGAACCTTCACTTGATAATCTCTCTATCACTTGATCAGGTTCTTTAAACAATCGCTTTAATAACAAGAAATCTTCACGGGTATAGAAAACAGTAGGATCATCAAACTTTAGCGCTTTATTTACCTTCGATAACAATTCTGCAGGATTTTTGGACGGTTTGTAAGATTTGATCGTTACCATAGGTATCTCTTGTAAACTTCTTGATTTCTCAATCATCGAAGATGTAGGCGGAGGAGGGTACTCGTTTGTCCTGATTAATTTTTGAAATACTCTGGGAAGTTTTGTAAAATCACCATTAGGAGGCATCGATTTGATGAATGCAAGTAGTAAGTGAAACATTGCGTCTCCTGCAGGAATCCATTCATATAAACCTCTTTCAAATGAAGGAGTAGCTGAATTCTTGCTCTTTCCTTGACTGAAAGCCCATAAACCACAAACTCTTGTTAGTTTGTTTGGCGGGAGCATATTGTCTTTTGAGTTTAATGCTAATGCAACAATCAAATCAAAAAAATCGTACACTATTGATGCATGTGCTCCGGAGGAGAGACAAGTTGGCATAAACTGCAAAAACGCTTTATTAGGGAAACCTGCATCATCTTCAAGCTTGACAAACTTTGTATATGACTTCCAACCAATAACTGCTCTACCTGGGAGTCTACACCAAATAAATTTTAGTGCACTCATTAATACGTATTCATCAGCTTCCTTCACCATGGGAAGATATTCTTTCTCAGAAACAGGTAATCCATTTACAAATACTTTGTTTAAAAATTTTTGTAAATTTTCATCATGAAGTTGTGGTCTAAAGGGTAATATTATTAATGGTGTTTTCACTGCTTTCTTTTTAAGTTCCAATGTTATTGCATGTACCAGATCTTTCACATATTTCCTTTCAAATGATATATCATCTTGCTTAGCAGATTGATAATTTTGATCTGTTTTGTGCCTCAACGTTCGCTTGAATTCATCGTATTGATTTGAATCCAAATCTGGACAGTAAACAAACGTTTCTCCTATAGTTTCATTTGTTATAGCCGAAGAGTCTGCTGCTGCCTTAGCTGGAAGCGAGGGCAAAATCTTTTTAAGCATAACTTGATTTGTGATTTGCAAATAACCAAATGTGCGTTACCCCTTGCAAATGTAACAATAACAATAACGTGTGAACCAAATCAAGTCATCACAGTACCTGAATTTGTGGTAGAACCAGGTCCAAATTTCATGTCACGGGGTTACCGACAATTTTTTTTGTTGATCCGACCGAAACTTGTGTCGCGCCCAGAAGCTGTGAGTCTATTAATACTTTGGCGACTCGTCCGTGAGCAAGGGTAAAGAGGAGTGGGGTAGAGCAGGGTTAGTGACAATGACAGTCTTATCTGCAGAAGAGATACAGAAGCTCAAAGATACAAAGACTATTGGTATCATTGGTTTGGGAGACATGGGTCTCTTGTACGCCCACCGGTTTTCTGAGGCCGGATGGAAAGTGTGCGGGTGTGACAGAGAGGAACGGTACGAGGGATTGAAGGAAAGTATGGCATCTTTGCTTCCAGACGTGGAAATATGTAGGAATGGGTTCTACGTTTCTAGAAACTCCGATTACATTATCTATTCTGTTGAAGCAGAAAACATCGATAAGATTGTCTCAATTTATGGTCCTGCAACAAAGTTAAATGCTATTGTTGGTGGTCAAACGTCTTGTAAAAGTGCAGAAATTAAAGCTTTTGAAAAATATCTTCCTGGAGATGTTGATATTGTTTCAGTACATTCATTACATGGTCCAAGGGTAGATACTACAGGACAGCCATTGGTATTGATTAAACATAAGGCATCGCAAGAAAGTTTTGATTTTGTGGAATCATTGATGTCATGTTTAAAATCTGAACATGTTTATCTTAATTATGAAGAGCATGACAAGATTACAGCAGATA